>OY748291.1:12243600-12457154 GCA_963556515.1 Nudaria mundana
GTAACTACTGGAATCAAACTTGGAAACAAATCTGCAATACCCCGTATCTAAATATATTTCAGAATAAAACTATTGTTTACATAATTCTTTGCCGTAGCTGTCAGCTAGCTCTGAGGCGATTGACATCTCCTTCTCCATTTCGTTTTATTTTAGTTTTTCTTCTATAATATTCAAATTGTTTGATTCGTAACTAGCCAGTACAAGTTTACAATATACTTAATGAGGTCGTATGCAAAGCTTGCAAGCACCTTCACAGTCACCGAGAACCTGGTCGAGTTCAATGCCGCAAAACACAGGCGTGTGCATTTACAGCGAAGAAATCCCCTTTCCTTCCCCTACCCTCTCTTCAGAATGCATTATTACCAATGAAGGGCAACCTTGAGATCCTTGACATAGACGTTCGTCAAGAGCTCAATAATAAAAACTACATCGAAAGAAATGTATAGGGCTAGCTTCGCGGAAACTAGGAATACTGAATAAGGTAAAGCGATTCTTTACACCCTGCATCATATGTGTCTGCTGTACAAGACGCAGATTAGACCCTGCGTCGAATACTGCTCTCACATCTGGGACGGCTGCGCGAAGCATTTGCTGGACGCTCTCGACGCTGTGCAGCGTCGAGCTATCCGTATTATAGATTGTCCGGAGGTAACGGAAAGCCTTGAACCGCTAGCTCAGCGCCCGAACAATAGCTTCCTTGCTGCATTCTACCGTATTTACCACGGCGAGCATTCTGAAGAGCTCTTCAATCTGATCCCACCATCTTCCTTCCGATCCCGAACAACGCGTGCCGGGCATAGATGCCACTCCCACACAGTAGGTACATGTTCGCGAGAACCGAACGTTTTTAAACGTTCGTTTCTGTGCCGAACGATACTGGCCTGGAACGCCCTGCCTGTGCACGTGTTTTCCTCTCACATATAATCCTGGGTTCTTTAAGCGGAGCGTGAAGAGGCACATCAGTAGGTCGTCAAGTTGAGGGCCACTCTCTATAGTATAGTGTGCTTGTGAGAGTTGCCCACAATCGCTAGACGTCATCACGACTTACTACCAGGCGGGGTGGCGTCAAATTGGCGAACCCAATACAAAAAATAAAATAAAAAAACTACCTCTATAAAATTATTACTCAGTTTGACTCTACTCGGGAGCCCCCCTGGGGGGACTGGAGGGCAAATCTCAAAAACTCGGAATTTTCCCTAGGTCCCCGAACACCCTTTACATTTCTGCAAAAAAACATAGGTACCTTCCCCTCCACCATCAAGGAGAACAATAAAATTGTGTCAGTGAGTGAGTGAGTAATCCAGCTTTATAAAATATAACAGCTTTTTTTTAACAAAAACAATGATAAATACATTCTACATTATCACTTGTTGTATTTAAAAAGAAGGCTAATCATCACAAAATAATAACTTATATTACCAAAGTATCAAAATCTGACGCCACGCTATATTCGTCTGTAGACGGCGTCGAATTTTGGCGCGCAGAGCGACACGTCCTCTCCCTGTAAGCGCTTGGCGCAGACTGCCCACTTGAGGCATGCGTCGAGTATTATAATGAAATGAAAAATGAAGAAATTTAGGTGTTTTTAAAAGAATATTTACAGTCTATTTTTTATTATTTAGCTTTCTTTTCTTTGGAAATCGATTGATTTTGAACCAAGGTTTATTTATGTTGTTTTAATTTTATGATCGACAGTTTTATGTAGCCGAAATAAGAACCAATTCATTGCCCATTTTCTCTGAAATTTGACTAACTTAAATATTTTTTTACTCATTTTTTTTATGAAAGTGATAAAAAGTAATCCATACATTTGATAGATGACTTTTACAAGAATACACTGAATTTTTGTAATACTTTTTAGACGTCAAAACGATTAGTGAATTTGTGATATTCTAGACCTCTTCCAGCAAAAGATACGAAAAACTGCCGATTGTTTTAGGTCGATTAATCAAAATTTAATGATAAAAATAAGAAAGTAGCTCACTTATTGGATAATTATTGAAATAATATTTCATGTTGTGCATTAAAACTTATAAAAATACAGTATTTTCAGTGTAAAAAAAACGTCTGTAAAATCAGCGAAAACGGTAAAATTTAATAGGAGGACTCTTAAGTGCTGGTATTTTATTTTTATTTTATTTATTTATTTTATTTTCTTTGGAGAGCTTATGGCTAATTTTACAAAGTATGTCCAAATGTGGTCACATATATGCCAATTATAAGCCTCCACATACAGTTACATACAACATAATATAATATTCTACTTAAGTACATATTATTATGGAAATTATACATAAAATCTGTTACACAATCTTGAACAGAACAAGTCTTACCTAAATTGGTACATGAGATACTATATTTACTACTTTCTCTAATTAAAGATCTGCCTAATTCATTGATGATCCTATAATAGAAAAAACACAGAGGAGTGAACCTTTTATCAACCGACTTACAAAAAAGGAGGGTCTCAATTAGACTCTTCAATGTTTTTTTATGTTTGTTACATTATACGTTTGTACTGGATGAACCGATTTTTAATTGAAAGCTACTACTTCCGACAATTATTTGGTCCCTATTCGGTAATTTGAAGTCGGTTGCTGTGTCAATTTTTGACGTGTATTTTTCTTAGATGAGTTGAGATTTACCAGATGTCTAGTTATTTATGGAGCAAATGTAATAAAATCTACATTCCATATGGATAAAGTTAGTAAGTATCCATTTTCCATAGTGTGACCTACTAAAACGTTGTTTATGGCAATAAAATAAATACATCCGTATTTATTTTACCTATCCATAATAATAATCCCTTGGCCCCATTTGCCCATTATCATTTTGGTACAGAATGGAGAAATAATAAGTAAGTACCTACCATTCTACGAATAGTTCTCGTGTACGTGTCGTGTCTCTACGAGTACTAGCCTCACTCGTGTCGTATTCCCTTGCCAAAGTCAAAATTATACTCATAGATCCTACTCTCGGTCATTTTATGGTCAAAGTATGCAAATTTCCAAAATCTCTCGATATATAGGACTGTTTACACGAACGCCACAGTCGTAAATTATAATAAAATGTTATGATTTGGAATCATAACTTACCTACATGTTGCTTTTCGGTTGTCAGATCAAAACTATTGTTACCATTTTTCACAGTCTTTGCACTCAAATGATGTTAGGTAACTGTAACAAGATTATGTTAATATCTTAACGGAACAACGGAGAAACGGAACGTTCGGTCGGCGCGGCCCCCACTTTACTGAATGCATACGATCATCTCACATCAAAAACTGTCATATTGAACACCACCCGCGATACTCGCATCTTCAACTAATTGTGTTAATTATTGAAGAACCGAAATATACCTCTAAAATACAGTCCACTTATTTACCACCAAACCTCAAGAACATACTGTCTTGTATTCAATTTATCAATTTCAATTCACTTTTAAATTAAGTTTAGAATAACTCAATTTCGTGCACACTCGTAAAAGCTCAAGTTTGATTTCTAGTCAAAAAATTAGGTTTTTTGATGTCCAGATCTCGTATAAAAAGAGCTTTATCTTAATTAAGTACCTACTTAGATAACGTGTATTCACATCAGCAGAACATATTCGTTATTAAAGACTATTTATTTATACTGTTTATTGATAGCAGTTGATGACGACACATATGGAGCAAACACTTTTACCAGGCCAGGTTTATTAGATACTAGCGGACGCCCGTGGCTTCGTTCGTTTGACAAAATACATGATACACAAAAACCTTCCTTGAGAACCACTCTATCCATTGGTGAAAACTGCATTAAAATCCGTTGCGTAGTTTTAAAGATCTAAGGATACATACGGGCGGCAGCGACTTTGTTTTATAATATGTAGCGATGAGTGAAGTAAAGTGACTTAAACAAAATATTTTGGAAAATACCTTTTATTTAAACTTACCTTGTTAATAAACTTGCCTCATATGTTTCCTTATCTTATCTTATCTTATTTGTACCTAAGTATAAGTTATTCACCCCAAAATCTTTATTATCTTACAATATACTTAATACTGTTTGCCAAAGTACAGGGCAAAACTTGGCCTCAGGGCCTCATAAACCTTGTCTTTCTGTTTGGCCTCGGGAGTACAAGGTAACTGACTAACTAGAAACATTAAATAAATAAATATATAACTTAGGTATTTGCTTAGGGATACATATTAACCAACGAAATCATCTCACTCTAGCAAGGGATTACGTATACGTGTATTTACTGTCCATTAAGAGAGCCGCCCTATACCTAGTCCATTGCTGGGCGTCCCAGGTAGTTAGTTAGTTCCGAGTGCATACCTGGGGAGCCCGGCAATTACTTACGTAATAATAAAATAAATACCTACGTAATAGTAATAAATAAGTTGGTATGGACGGAATTGATATTCAGTTTACTCACTGGTAGTCTATCAGGAACATTTTTTTTGGGCCTGTCGTGTTAGTTGAATTATTTTAAACTAGGTGGCGTTACGGGTAATGGTTCATAATATTTAAACAATATCTTTCGTTTTAGTCAGGAATTCCATTCTAGGATAATATATCTATATTTTAAAAGTTTTTCTACGATTAAATAAGTAGTTTTCGGGTCTTTAAAACTCCAATTTAAGTTTTTTTAATAAAATGTCATCACAGCGCTACGGTACACGTGTCGGCTAGAATAGGTACTGCTATAAATTTGGCTGGCGATGGTTTGTCATCAATAACTCTTGCTAAAGCACAGATAGATGTCGCTGATATTAAAATTGAATAAGCCCTCTGGTTACGTAACTTTTGCACAATAGGATAATATTATTATAATATAGATATACATTTTTACCTATTGATACCTATTTATATTTATTTTGAAGCAACTTAATAATAAAAACAATAATGAAATACCTACATACTTGTCTTGAATAAAAAAAAATAACAAGAAAAAACTGGCCAAAAAAAGAACAAAAAACTATATAGTCAAATTGAGAACCTCCGCCTTTTTAGAAGTCAGTTGAGAATATAAAGAATTTGTTAACAAAAACAAAAACTAATTTCCTAGGATTTGAACCCGAATCATCTTTGATGTTTGCAGTATATTATATCCAGTGTCATGCACCTACGCTATTTATGGAATTTAATCTAATGGTGAAATACTGTAATACAACACAAACGGGAAAATGATTCGGTAATAATATAAAATTTTATAGTCATTCACTATAAAATTTTATATTATTTCTTGTAGTTTTAGCCCTAAAAAGGCCTCTTTCATCGCTCCAGTGTGACTGCTATATTATTATAATGATATAGAGGTAGCCTGTTTTCAACCGACTTCCAAAAAAGGAGGAGTTAAGGTGTTTGATACCTCATATCTTTGGACTGGGTGAACGGATTTTGAAATTTATTTTTTTAATTGAAAGGGTCTAATTCCCGAATGGTCCTATTTCAATTTAGTCTCATTCTGACAATTATTTGGTCCCATTTCGGTAATTTGAAGTCGGTCGAGTTGTTGAGTCAATTTTTGACGTGCTTTATTTTTCCAAGGGCGTAAGCAGAGATATATTTGCCCAGTTTTCGCCACATACTACACCGATTTTGAAGGTTTACAAATATGTAACTACTTAGCCTAGGTAATTAAATTTTCGAACGACAACGATTTATGAGATTTTTTTTTGTTGTCTGATTTTCAATTTTTATGTTCTAAACCACCATCACGCCACACGTTATCACTGTGGTAAGTTTGAAGGAGATCGGTTCAGGCGTTTAGGAGGAGTATGCGGAGATACGAAATACATGAGCCGCCTAAGATTGAGCTTCGCTCAATAATATTTTATCTTAAGATACGATATCGCTCAACAGCTATACATAATAAATCAGTAACTGGTGATCAAGAAAGCTATAACACGCAGGCGGAGCTGCGGGCAACAGCTAGTATACAATAAATCAGTAACTGGTGATCAAGAAGGCTATAACACGCAGGCGGAGCTGCGGGCAACAGCTAGTTATTAAATAAGATTTTAATGAATGATGATGATATTATTATGCTAAGCGAATACTGATACGGGAATACACAACCGTAGTATACCTACCTACTTACAACATATTTATAGGTAAGTACCTACTTATATAGTAAGTAAGTAAGTAAGTAGTATATTTGTTGCTTTTAGAACTCAGAATACCCTGAGGGAGCAATGTAATGGCAAGGATTCGGTGTCGGTCTCACGCAGATCAGGTGTTTATTTGTTGAGTTGTGATGAATGTGGTTTGAAGTATGTGGGACAGACTGGCAGGTCCTTCGATATTAGATATAAGGAACATAGAGCGGCGTCCCGCAATGGTTGTCCTGAAAAGTCCCTCTTCGCGAAGCATCTTCTTTACACTGGTCATTCCTTGAACAATAGTAACACTTTTAAAGTTTTACGTTTATGTGAGAAAGGGTTCAAGTTAAGTGTTTGGGAAAGGCTAGAAATAGTTAGAAGAGATGCGGACACCTTACTCAACGAACAAATAGATTTTCATACATCTCCCTTACTTAATCTGTTTGCGAACAGACAGACACATTAATTGTTGTTGGTTTGTGTGTGTCATTTGGGTTTTCTATGCAACTTATCAAGAGACAGTAATTAAATCAAACAGATAAGGTCAAGTATTGGTGAATACCAATTTTTGGAACTTAGCATGATCTGAGGTTTCTACCCACATTAGTTATTGTAAAGAATCCTACATCGCGATAATGAAATTTGCACGCGTTTACTTATAAGCAAACACGTTCCAACCACGAATTTTGCTGTTCTCTCTGAGACAGTCTTGATAATGCCTCGTTTAGAGGCGAAACAATTGTCGACGTTTTGTTGTCTTTTTGATTCTGCGAAAAATTAATGCTATTATATAATTTAAAAAGTTTTTTCTTAAAACATTTTACTTACCATTGTTTTGACCTACTTATATGTTTAAATAAGAAAATCAACAAGCTCAGACACGATGGCTTTATCATAAAATTATTGAAACTCCTCCACCTTCTATTATGTAAGTAGGTACTTATTACCATTTTATTTTATCAAGACAAATGAAAAGTCCAAATGTGGGTAATAATAACTAATAATAATCTCCTCTCCAATGAACTCTGATAAGAAGTTAAAATACTGCCATCTATTAGGAAATTATCGGGACAATAGAAACTGTTCATTCATGGGGGATTATAACGTAAAATACTGCCATCTATTTTATATTTTTCGCACACAATACACTGCCATCTATTAGGAATTTATCGAAAATTATTTAGCTAGCCCTAAAGACGTCTTTAAAACGTCGCCAATTCCTTCTATGAGATGGTTCATCTGTACTAGTATAGTATTCTTATATCTGTGGTTTACTGGATGATTATTGTGTATTGTAACTATACCTATCGGTGCCCGGTATCGGCAATATGCTAGCTCTATTACGTGTGACCAACAAAACTACTAACAAACTAAATGTTGGTATGTAATGTTCCTCTGTCTACCCTATTAGATTCAGGCATGTTTTTGTAACGGTGCTAATCTTAATCTGAGTTTTAACAAACTCTGCGCAGTGTAAGATTAGATGATGACAACAATTGTTTCTTAAGTATATTATTTTAAATTAAGTTATTTCTTAGTTTTTATAACGTTTTTCTAATGTGTAACCAGGTACAAGTTACACAAAATATATCTGTATAATGTCATCGTACCTCTTATCACAAATAAACTTATCCTGTTCAACTTCAAGGCCTTATCTTTATGTTCATACCAAGTAGGTACTCATTCCGTAATCCCTTATTGTTAGACCCCTGGCGGCTGAGATGAGCAGTACAAAAGCTAATTTAATCAGGACTCCTAAACTTTACTTCGCTGACAATTACCCTGAAATAGCCATCGTTGTTTACTGTGCCGAATTGCTTCGTGCTAATGGTTGGATATTGCAAACGAAATTAAAATATTTACCTACTTCTACAATATTCTTGGTTTGATCATTCAATTCATTGATCCTATTAAAATATTAAAAATAATGACGATACGCGAGTTCATTTGCGACTAGCTCAATCTACCAATTTTGTAAATGGAATTTCGTTTTTAATAATAAATGCTTTATCATCACTTCTACTATTTAAAAAAAATCATAATTGTCGGAATGGGACCAAATTGATATAGTTGTAAAGTACCTATTATAATGACCTATTATAATGAAGACCTATTGAAAATAGTCATTACGGGAAACGTTCCTTTTGAAGTACGTATTTTACTTACATCAGTACATTTTGACATTCAGACCTAACCACCCGTAAGGAAAAAAACATACAGTCGAATTGAGAACCTTCTCTTTATTTGGAAGTCGGTTGAAAATTGAAGAACAAATATAATAGAAAGTAAGAATTTGATCGCTTTAATGTATCCAATTTGATGATTTACAACACTTTTTTTTTTTTTAGTTCCGCGGCCGCTCTAACGTCCTTTGCCGGGCGTCTCTGGTTACAAGCAGAACGTATTTCCAGTGGCGCCCGGCGGACTTTGACCACCTCTGTGGTCTCTGCGGGGGTTGGGTCGGGATGAGAATCCCGCGTCGTTGGGGTTGGGTTTTATCACGCGTCAGTGAGTGAATCTGGTTGCGTGCTATGGGGCAAAGGCCCCGCAGCACGCAACCCTTATAGCCTGCTTCTGTAAGGACGACGGGTGGCGATCTCGCCGTCCTCAGGCCCCGATCATGGAGGTCGATGGTCTTGGGCGTAGATGAGTCTGCGGCGCCCTCGCCGCCGACTACGGAACTCGGCGGGGAGGGTACGCTCCCTCTCCCTCTCGGCCGCCTCCTTCGCGAGCACGACTTGCTCGCAGAAGGACACGGCTGCGTTCCACCTACTCCTGTTGGAGACCATGGCTTGAAGCATGGTCTCCAGCGAGAGGGTATCCACGCCCAGACCCACTACGAGGTCCCGGCGCTGACTCGCCCACGCTGAGCACTCCACCAACGTGTGGAGTGCGGTGTCGTCGTCGGAAACCTCGCAGTGTTGACACCGTATTGTCCCAATCAAATTGTATGGAAACTTTCTTAACATTTTTTATATTAATTAAAATAAAAATGACCAAATCCTTCTGCCATTCAAATTAGTGAACCATTACAGACTTACTGAATTGTTAAGCTTTTTCTCGTTAGAAGCGGATTAACGCAAAAGTGTAAAACGAGTTCTCAATTGAATTTTAATTTTCTTTTTTACCTATTTTTATTTTATTTCGTTAAATATTTCAACACTGAATACTAAAACTTTGCCATTTGAAACTCAATAATTAAAATCGTTGTGTTCCTGAACAAATAATTTGTACCTAATTAGACTTTACTCATAAATCTTAAATGATGGTTTTGAAAACTTTGTTATTCTAAAATTATATCTTCAAGTATGACTAATGTTCTTCTTAGGTCTTTAGGAAATGTTTTCGAGAACCAATTTACGGTTACACAAGTCTCTAAAGCATATACTAAGTGTCTAAAGTTCGAAGTGATATGTGACGTCAGCGACAACTTGAAGTTGTAAGTCAGTAAGTGTTGTCTCTTGTTTGTGACACTAACGTCATAATTATTCGTAATAACGTCATAATTATTGGTCAAATTATGCTGGTACTTTAAAGACAACCCTAACGTTCGAATTATTTTCTTTGTAAACAAAACAATGTGCTTTAATTAACGTCGGAGTGCAAGTTCTGTATGTAAGTACTATTCCCTATTCTGTGCCCATACCTACTTGTATCCCGAATTGAATATTTTTAATACGTAAGAAAGTCTTTAATTATATCAATCCTACTACAATCTTAACATATGCCTAGTATAATAAACAAATTCGCTTTTCGCTGTTTGTCCAAAGTTGCTTAGATTTTTAAAACAACGCAACGTAGTGGAACAACGTAGTAGGGGTTCTAGAGGAAGGTTTTGTTAAGCCCGCCGGGGACGATCAGTATTTTGACTGTCAATTGTACGTTATTGTCAGTGTTTTCTTGATGGCGATTGGAGCCATTGTCAATTGGCGTCAAGACTCTGTACCAACTCCATGCAATATTTATCCTTGTAACTTAAAACCTCTAAAATTCGTAAATCGTATAAAAATTCCCCTGAAAAATAAGCCTTTAACTCTAAAGAAAAATTAAATTCCAAATCGGTAAGTACAATAATTCCAAAGCCTACTCAAATGGAAAAGAAAACAAACAATCAAATATTTTTACCATCTTTACATAGTATAAAACAAAGTCGCTTTTCCTGTCTGTCTGTCCCTATGTATGCTTAGATCTTTAAAACTACGCAACGGATTTTGATGCGGTTTTTTCTAATAGATAGAGTGATTCAACAGAAAGATTTTAATGTATTATACATGTATAATATAATAGAGTAATACCGATTATTTTAGAGGTTTGTAATGTAATGTCGTAAATGAACACATTTTTTTGCGCTTTCATTGCAAACGCTGACGAAACCCTACGAGACAGATCAAAATAATGTACTACAGTATTGTACACCATAGAAAGGTCTACAAAAAAGTCCGCGATAGCATATATGTATATCTCTTAAGGATAACTCACAGTAACGATTTTTATCTTTTATAAATGACAAAAAAATAATGTGTCATTGGCCAAGCTATTTTTAACAATGCAGTATTATTCCTTATCTAATTGAATACTTTACATACGTTGTGCATTTAATTTAGACCAAAATTGCCATTCAAACCATATAATTTTGACGAATGACTTAAGAGATATCTCGTGATGAAAGAAAAATAACAGCGCGGCGACGCGGCCGGGCGGTGGTGGCCAATGACGGCAGTGAACACAAAGCGATTTTAAACAATCTATAGGTTAGGTAATTTTCACTTCTACAGATTTATTATAAGTAGGTATAATAAATCAGTAGAAGTGAAAATTCTGTACATTGAAAATATCAAAAAAAATAATGGCAGGGGGTGTTACTAGACCGACACCGAATCCAAAAATGTGATTAAAAAAAATTTTGTCTGTCTGTCTGTCTGTTTGTTCAGGCATCACGCAAAAGCTACCGGTTTGATTACGATGAAACTTGGTATAATTATTCTTTAATATCCTGGGCACCACACTGGGTACTTTTTATCCCGGAAAAGTATATACAATAAAAAACAAACTTAATTTTGCGGTTCGATCCCTAGACCCGATTACTATACCAACCGCAAATAATAAGTTTGTCTTAGGGTCGCCGCCCGCCTGGTGGTAAATCGTGACGATGTCTAGCGATTGTGGGCCACTCTCACAGCACACAATACTATAGAGAGTGGCCCTCAACTTGACGACGTACTGATGTGCCTCTTCAGGCTTCGCTTAAAGAACCCAGGGTTATATGTGGGAGGAAACACGTGCACAGGCAGGGCATTCCAGGCCACTATCGTTCGGCAGAGAAACGAACGTTTAAAACGTTCGGTTCTCGATAACATGCTATCCACTGTGTGGGAGTGGCATCTCTGTCCGGCATGCGTTATTCGGGATCGGAAGGAATAGGGTGGGATCAGATTGAAGAGCTCTTCAGAACAGGTTACGTCACCCGCAGTGGAGGTCACTAAGGGGCGCTGCACACGGCTAAGGTACTATAATATTTTAACTTAAGATACAATATCGCTCGCCATACAATTCAATGGACTATCACACACGACGAATATAATAAATAATATTACATATTTTCGTATCGTAAGATAAATTTTTATGGTATAATAGAGAATATAATAGAAGATGTAATAGAGAAACTGTTGTAGGGGGCCTTTATGAACGCAATAAAACCCAAAACAATGGTTTTTAGAACTTTTGTCTGTTTGTCTGAATACACGCCATACAATGACACGCTAATCTCAAAAACTGCTTAACCGATTTGAATTTTTGATTTGAATTTGCGGTTTGGTTTTCCATCGTTTCATAAATAAAAAAGTTATGTAGATCTAAAGTAACACGCAGGCGGAGCTGCGGTCAACAGCTAGTTATAAATATAAGAGGGCTAAGTATCCCTAACAATAGAACTAAAAATATAACGCCCATAAAGTAGATTTGTTTGACAAACGCTTCAAGCAACGAGGTAAACGATCAATATGGTGCCGTCAGTGTACGTTATTGTCAAGTTTTGATTGATCGTGCCCGGCGTTCATTATATTTGTCAAGCGGGACAGGCCGTGGGCGTCCGCTGGTACCATGCTTGATTTGTAGTCAATGACGTTAGGACGTCATTGGCTACAAATCCGGTCAGGAGTTAGGACTCCTGCCGGATTTGGCTGATGTTTTGAATGCTTACAGTTAATGGATATCTACGTTTCCCACGAGGACATTATATTACGTTCATCCTTGATCTACCCAGTATATCCCGTGGGAAAAAGGCCCTGTTTAATTTATGTACCGTAGGTATTTTTTATTTAAATATTTTTCTTTAGTCAGTTGATATTATTGCTTGGGCATAAAGATCTAAAGACTTTTTATTTGAAAAGTTTCATGTAGAAAGTAAACATTATTTTTCATTTTCATCTCAATTTTTGTGTTTTGGCGAAATTAAGTTTTGTTACTTTGTGAGAAAAAATGTTTTTAACAAAAGCAGAAAATTAATTCAAAATATTTTGAAACGCCTATGCAACCAACTGTTTACATACTTTAAAGGTGTAAAACGTTTAGTTATAAGTAGTTATGTGATTTTTACAACATTGACAGTGCCAAAAGGACATGAGACTTCTGTGTGAGTGATACACGGGGAATGTTTGTTAGGTACTCGGTCACGTGTAAACCACGGAACAGGTTTATCCTACTATATTATAAATGCGAAAGTTTGTATGTATGGATGTTTGTTACTCTTTCACGTAAAAACTACTGAACGGATTTTGATGAAACTTTACAATAATATAGCTTATACATCAGAATAACACATAGGCTACAATTTATAATGATACGGCGACGGGAACAATAATCACGCGGACGAAGTCGCGGGCGACCACTAGTCCTAATATAAAAATGATTCTACAAATACTGGCAACTATATCGATCACGGTAGCTACCGCTGAAAGATCTTTCACTACACTACGCAGACTTAAATCTTGGTTGCGTTCCTCAATCATTCAGGAAAGATTAACCGGGTTAGCTCTCTTAAATATGAAATTCTTAAGTCTGAAATTGAGAAATGTCAAATGAAATGCAGAACAAAACTTGACAGTTAGGTGTGGTTCACATTCAACATCGGCCCTTACAATTTACCCACCCTTTACATAAAAATATTAACCTAGATATTGACGAACTCCTACTAATATTATAAACGCGAAAGTTTGTGAGTATGTATGGATGGATGGATGTTTGTTACTCTTTTACGTAAAAACTACTGAATGGATTTTAATGAAACTTTACAATAATATAGCTTATACATCAGAATAACACATAGGCTACAATTTATAAAGATATTGTGTGAATTGTTCAAAATATGAAGATAAGTGTCAAGTAAGTAGTAAAGTCAAGTAAGTAGTCAAGTAGTAGTAGGAAGCGACGATGACAAACCGAGTGCGCGATACTACGGTCCATGTTTATCTTTAAGTGACGCGGCGCGACGGGAACGGGAAAAAATCCAAATTACCTCGCGGACGAAGTTGCGGTCGACCACTAGTATGAAATATAGCAAGCAGATAGACCATTTCTTGAATTGACACATGTAGTACCTATTTATATTGTGTCCCTATTAAAATTGGGAACGACCTTAAATTTTTCCACATAATGACATTCTAAAACCTAACAACTAATTCATCATCCACCGAGCCTTTTTCCCAACGTGGTTGGGGTTGGCTTTCCAGTCGAGCTGCGATTCGGCTGAACTTCGATATTTTCCATGGAGTGACTGCCATCTGACCACAACCAATGGGCGATATCGAAGTTCTGTAGTTAGACCGGTCGGATTTTTGATTTAGGGCTCCAACTACCCCTAACGACTGCCATAGATGTTTGTATGACACCTGGGACCGACGGCTTAACGTGCTCTCCGAGGCACGGAGGGGTCTCAATGTCTTAAGAAATGGTCACCTCATCCTAAGACCTGCCTGACTCGATGTTACTTAACCTTTGCAATGTGTTAACATTGTCAGTTACCACTAGACCACGAGCCCCCCTAACAACTAATTAAGTGGTAGTTAATAGTTTCCTTTTGGAAAACTTTGGACCCTTAGTGGCTCCTAATTCAGAAGATAAATACGTTAATATTTGATTTGTGTAGGTACAATAGATATTAATAGTATATGAGTTTTGAACTAAACTTGGCCAGGCCTTGTACAAATAGGTGGGATTATTAGAAAACTTAGATTACTTCTATGATGATTCCATCTTTCTTTTTTTTTGTACGGTGGTTGGTACCCTGATATCCTGATATCTGGGTTGTATGGTTAGTAAGTTTCAAGTTTCAAGTAAGGGTCTCCAGGGAGTTTGGTCTTAGCCGTGGTGAAAGAGCTCACCACGGTTGTGACCAACCTCCCCGGAGACCCTTAGAAGCTAGTGGAGCCATTGGGGATAATACTGTTATGCATCTCATGTGTAACACAAAACGTTAAACAATACTCAAGATGAAAGAAAAGGGAATCCTGAATATATTCTTAAAGATAACTTGAAAACTTAAACGAATTGTACAGATAAACTGTTAAAATAAATGAACCAGGCCCTCAATAACTCTACTTCCAACAGGTACTGTACACTCGCATCGCAGTGGGATTATGGCAGAGCTCACATGAACTGCAACATATGGAGCGAGTACAATGTTGCGCGGCGCAACAGCAACGGAATGAAAAGGCAAGCACTGTACATTATGATCAACAGCGTACTTTCGTCGGCACTACTGAGCAAAAGGTTACTAGTGTAATGTCAATTATTAAAAATTGCAATTATTTAGCAATGTCAAAGTTACTTTAAAAACGCACACATTAGTGACGCAGGTTAATGCTTAGAACTCAATAGTATCGCACGTGCCTCCTCGTTTTTGAGGTCAGTTTGCTCAAAAATTTCTGTTTTTTTACATGTAGAAAATTGTGTTGGTCAACAACAGTAAGAGCATCTCGAAGGGTCTACGGAATTACGAGTCACGCAACTGTCACCACCTGAGCCATCTTTCACGCAACGTGCTACGGGCGCGACGAGGGGTCGTCAGGATGCTCATTGTCGTCGTTCTAACCTTTGCTATCTGCAATTTACCATTCCACGCGCGTAAGATGTGGCAGTACTGGTCCAGCGGCTATGAGGGCTCAAGTGACTTCAGCACTCTACTTACTCCACTCACCTTCCTGATTACGTATTTCAACTCAGGGATCAACCCTCTTCTATACGCTTTCTTGTCAAAGAATTTTCGGAAAGGAATGAGGGAATTACTGTTCTGCAACTATCGCGGAAAAAAGAAAAACGAGAATTTAATTGTATTAAACCCAGTGGGAGGTGGTTTAAGGCGAAGCTCTACTCGGTCGACACGTGCCAACTGCAGCACGGTGACTATAGCTCCGAATGGCGACTCCTGAGACAGGCATCGACGGCGTTTCTTGTACAAAGTGGAAAATATTGATATTTCCTGATTAACGGAGAGCACTGATGAAGTGACAGACAGTAGTGGACTGTATACGGTGTCTACTATATCTAGGCGAGACTTGTATGACTAAGTACCTTATGTGTGTACGGACATGGTACAAAGTAACAGTGAGTGTGATTGTGATCTCATGAGCTTAAATGTTGGTGATTATGGATAACTTAAACTGACCGTCGAGAACTTCAGTCTCAACGTCACATATCTGTTGTTCTAACTTCATAATACTTAAGTGTTGTGACATTTAAATTAATAATCGATCACTTATAAATATGTATGTAGATAATAATATTATTATAATCAACGTTAATTACGATACGTAATTTTGAATTGAATTGGGTGTAGTACATATATATTATGAAAGCATATACCTAATAGGTACCGAACCAGGTACCTACTTAAAGTAGATTAATAATACTTAGGTACATCTTAATTAATTACTTTGCATTGATCCAAAGATATTATGTATGCAAGCCTACATACATAATTCGGTGTAGGTCGGATCATGTAATTAGATATGATAAATCTGAATAGGGATTGGGCTCATCATGGTATAACTATAAAATTACACAAAATATAATCTGCTGTAATGAAATTTCGGCAGAACATTATAATGACAATATTAGTTCTCAATTATAAGATTTCTCCTTACTTATTATAAAAGGACATATAGTTCTAACTAAATTCTAAAATATATAATTACCTATGCACAAAGTAATGAACGTACACGAGCATTACATTAAGTTCAAAACAAATTAATAAATTGTGTAACATTTATAAACATCGCTAAGTAAACTAAACAGAGCTTGTGATGTGGGTTGAGAACGTACCTAGTTATAATTGAATCAAACCTAACCTTAGCAATTGGTAGTAAGGAGTTAGGACTACAGTTTTAATTTCAATATCAATTTATATCTCACTAGTTGATCGCCGCAGCTCCGCCCGCGTGATTTAGTTTACTTGTTCCCGGTTCCCGTGGGAACACATTACCGGGATAAAAAGCCTATGATACTCAGGGCGAACGTAGCTTTCCAATGGTGAAAGAATTTTTGAAGTCGGCACAGTAGTTTTTTAAACATACAAAAATACAAATCTTTCCTCCTTATAATAGTAGCATAGATTTAATATTCATAAGCTTAAGGGGTCTAATTTGATTAATATAGTATAACTTTTAACATTAACCTAATGGAAAAGCGAGATATTCAACGATGAATGATGATTACCTACTTTTTTAAGTGTCTGTTATTTTGGCACAGTACCTCCGTGAATCATGGCACATGTTACAATGCCGAAATATTAGTCAGAGATATAGTCAAGAATAATTATAATACGTTGGTACCATAGACGTCATAATAAGTTTATTTAATAGTCTAAGCTTGGTGCATGGTAAATATCCCACTTTTCCATTAATTTTTATAGTAGTGACCATGACAGTTATATTACTATAGTTACAGTAGTCAGTACTTAGCCATGAAGGAGTCTAATATTGTTAGCCAATATTTGTGTCTTAAATCTCAGATCAGCCATCTATAGATAGATGATATAGATGACGAGTGTCACCTGTTTTCTTCGTGGCGACTACTAAGCAGCTCTGATATAGGTTGCCCAGTAAATGTTTGCGTTCCACTAAGCCACATTACATCGAAAGACGTCAAAAGCAAGATCTCAGAACAATAACTACAAACAATTAGATCCATTATTGTCACACAACAACTTAATCTGGGAAACTGTAGTGACGATACGTCATCCTCGACTCTTTGACTGTTCTGACGTGCAAAGTGGTTGTTATAAATCAGCGCTCTATATACAGAATGTCCCAAAACTCAACGATAATCTGGGACCGGATGAAAGGCCAAGTTACACCAGTTCTGGGAAAAATAAAAATCAAGTCAAGTTCATAAGTCGAATTTCAACTTTTTTGAAAAAATGTCTATTATTGCTGAACTGAGTGATACGGATTTTTTTTTTATTTTTCCCAGAACTGGTGTAACTTGGTCTTTCATCCGGTCCCAGATTATCGTTGAGTTTTGGGACACCCTGTATAGGTACGTAGTATAGAGATAGTTGCCCTGCGGTCTAAGATATTTTCCTGATCACTAATAAACAGATTCTGATATTCATATTACTTTATTAACAATAATTACAATATACAAAATATACATAATTATAGACTAAAAGTATTTACAGTACAAAATATCGTTTAAAAAATCCTCCACGTCGTTGCCGACTGGGAAGGTTTCCAAAATGCTGGCTATGTTGCCACGTTGGATGGCGATACTTATTCTTTGGGCAACAAAATAGCCAGCCTTCTGGTCCTGAGAAGCATCGATTAGGCGTTTAGCAATGTCTCTGTAAAGGCGGCGAGCACTCGGACCCCATGACCTCAGTGTCTCAACCCCAAACGGCTCAAATATGTAATCACCTGCTAGGTTAGCATATTTACGCCGTTTAAGGCCTTCAGCCGATGCAGCAGCAGCGCCGGCACATCCGGATGTGCTAGGAAGGTGTGAAGATGCTAAGGTGTCAACGCATGTAGCGTCTCACACCAAAGGCCTTCCCCTTCCACGATAGCGGTCTCTTTCCATCGCTTCGTGCTAAACCATTTGGTTCACGTACGGCCGGAAGACCTGCGGTGGAAAGAGCCCTACGAATTATGTCGTTTAGAATAGCGTGCCGAGATATACGACCTGCGCTTCTGCTACAAGAAAGGCCATGGTGTCCCAGATTATCGACGGCTACTCCACAGGTGCAATGATGCGGGGATACACAAGGTGTACCCAGCCGAAGGCAAGTGGCAATGCGGAAGGTTATGTCGTCCAACATTGTACCGATGTTGGGCGATGGGAGCGCCTGGATCTGATAGCATTGTATAACATATAAATTAGTATATTTTTGCGGACAAGACTAGGTATAAGTTTTAATACTTGTACCATTGTGGACGTGTACTAAGATTTTTTAGATTAGGTAAACCATTTTGTTATTTGAGATATTGCAGAACTTGAATTATTACCTATATCGATGTATTATCCCACAAAATGTATTATAAAGTTCTAAAAGAAATTACCTTTTCTATTATTTTGTTGAGTTAATTTCGAATTTGGAAAATATTAGATTACCTACGATTAGATTCACTAGTATATTAACGTAAAAAGGGTTCTATGCTTAGGCATAGAACCATTTTTTATTATTTTACATTATTAATTAATATTATTATTAGTAATTATGGTACAAATCCAATATAAACGATTCTTATACCAATGGCAAGAGTAGTTTAAATTATTTGGTCCTACATCCTTTCAATAACTTTGAACTCTACTGCGGTTCCCGTACTTCGTAACAGTACCATTGGCATCCCGGGTGCCACATATAATATCACAGCTGGACGACTCTTCCACCTAGTAACTATCGCCACTTCCGTACCTAGTATCGTACATAGTACTTATAAGGTACCTAGTATCGTACCCAGTACCTACTAAACGCTAAAGTAGGTAGGTACCCACCTTCTTCTCACACGGAAGAGTTAGTTTACCGTATAATGTTTGCCGTGCAGCACACAGCGACATTGAACATTAATAAAAAATGTAGGCATGTATTGCAAAACTCTTTGAAAATTCCTCTTTCCATTTGGTAGGTACGAAGATTTTTATTTTGGATTTGTACCTACTTTAATAAATAGGTCATTTTGGATTTTTATGTAATAATAACCTTGAATTTTACATATATAAAGTATTTCAATATGAAATCCATGTGTCAAACAGCACTGTACCTATAATAAAAGAGATAAAACATCTATTTAATTATATTATTGTCAATTAAGTTTTATTTTAACCTTATTCTAGAATCCCGTCTCCCATTTGCATGATGGCACAATTTGTTTTTAATTTAAAGCAGCAGAGCCTGCGGTATAATGATTAGAGTGGAGTATTCTTAAAACTACACTCTCTTGAGCGGAGCAAATGTTTTTATTACATATCAGAATCAGAATTGAACACTTAAATTAATTAATCGAATGAAAAAAAAAACTATTTTCATTGTTGACGCACGTGATTCCATGGCAACCACTTAATCATCTTGTTTTTCGGTGATGTCCAGGACATTTTCGGTGATTATTCCTCCGTGGTCAGCTCTATTTTCATGATTTCATAGAGATATGTACTCCCGGGTATGATGTCGACCAGCATGCCAAATTTGGTCAAAATCAGTCGAGCCGTTTCGGAGGAGTTGGCACATAAACGATTTACACTTGTCAGACATATATATCACGCCTAGTTTCTCGAAGGGGCAGGCAGAGGTGCATTACATTACACACCCACACTTTGCCAGCAATTTTGTTGGCCCCACGTTATAGGGGCAAATCTATTGCCGTTACCGGGCACTATCTATTTATTTATTTTATTTATTTATGTACACACAGTATATACAATATTATGAATTGAAACATTATATACATGTATACAAAGGCACCACTTATCTCTAAAGATATCTCTTCCAATGGGCCTGAGAGAGGAGATGTCAGTTCAATCAGGTGCTGATGTGTGTGCATGTTAATACTGTTGTTCAGGATAATAAACTTACATACACTATAACTTCATAAATACACAAAAACATTCATATTAACTTATCATACAAATAAATACAAATTGTGGAAGGGAAGCGAGATCTAATATTATTTACACATAATAATATTACTCGTATACATATAATTTGTACTTAGTACCTACTTATAACATAATACAACTAGTCTCTCTAACGTAATACAAAAGTACGAACTAGTATACGAGTTTCAACTGATGTGAACAATGCATAAACCTATTACTTACACTCTAATATTAGTTCTAGACAGCGCCCTACGTTCCTTTTCAATATCATCCTTGTCGTGACAGTCAATAACCCAGGCATTTAATAAGCCCCTGTCTCCGGGAACTCCTTCATGGGAATTTAGGGTCACGTTAAGTACCTTTATCAGTAAATTATCAACTTACCTGTCTCGTATTAATTGTACTTCTACCTATATAAAAATCTATATTAAGGTAAGGGCATCTAATTCCGTGGGGTTCAGAAATTGGCACCTAATTGCGTGATATTTAGAAAAACAGCTTTATAAACCAAATTACTAGTTATTTTTGACTGCAAGACCCATTAATCAAATAATAATTTATCTGTTCATATTTATATGTACACAAAAGTACCCTTGGTGTGTGTATATTTTAAAATAATCGGTTAGTTTGCCACTGCCACCTGAGTCGAACGCACTCTCCATACATTTCTGACCTTATGCGCGTAAGTACTACCATTTGCTAAATAGTATTTTAAACGATATTTTTATACTACAAGAGATTTTGTTTTGGGTAAAATATTGAAAGGGTAATACGTTGTATCGAATACACTTAACATTTGAGTATTCTATTAACAAATTGAGGAGAAAATAAGTATTAAAAATACCGCGGCATTAGGTGCCAAATATTTTAGTGGGTTCCTAATTACCGCTGTATTAATATAATTTAAATTTTATAGAGCTTATCTTTTTTGAAAATTTTAAGTAGTGGTAGATTTTTTATTACGAACATCATATTTCAGTTTCAACTTAAATAACAAATAAATACAAAAAACCAATTCCGTGGCATACTTTGGAGTCGCATTTAGTAATTATAGCTGGTCAAACATTGTATACTTAGGTACTTTCTTAATTTTTTGTATGGAAGAACTAAGTACAGAAAACGAGATTTTTGATGTGTTCTGATATTTTCCTGAGTATGTTTTATATATTATATCAAAGATATCGCAATTAAACGTTAACTTACATGTATAATATTAAAAATCATTCATTTTATATACCTCGGAATTAGAAAACTTTATTTTGTATCATAAAACCTAATTCCGTGGTATTTACAACGGTAATTAGGTTACATGAGGCCCAATTCCGTGGTATTGACACCTGTTATATACAGCCTGTTCATTATTTTACTCGACGTGTTAGTATTATTAGGAAATTGTAAAGATATTACTACCATCAGCGGCGACTAGTGGGTATTTAAAACGGTAGCTTACCTAAGTATAGACTTGGATAAGCTACCGTTTCGGGTTTTTTTATGAACACCCATAAAATAATTGTCACGAGACGCCTCTGACGTCCACCACCGCACAGAAATGCCACCAGTTCTTTCAACACTTTCCAAAAAAAAGATAATAATATGTATGTACTAGGAATATGTTTCAACTAGTGTCTTTTATGAATGTGTTTTTTTTATTTATTTATTCCATACATTCATACATACATAAATACTCTTTCACGTAAAAACTACTAAATGGATTTTAATGAAACTTTACAATAATATAGCTTACATATCTACTTTCTATCCCGGGAATGTGTTCCCGCGGGAATTGGGAAACGAAAAACTATTCCACGCGGGCGGAGCCGCGGGCGTCCGCTTGTTATAATATAAAACCAAAGAATACAAAAAATATATCAATATCGATTATTACTTTGTTAATTATATTTTATAGCTGTTTTATAATAATATTCTATATATTGCTAATACAAATAAATATACTTGCCAATTTGTGATTATATTTTGTTAGACATAAATGATAGAGACTCTTTGAAATACAAAGCTAAAATAAATACATTTCATTTTTTGAACACCACGTATTATTCTCTCCACGTCATTTCGTTTATAATGTTTACACACGGAAATGGAATCCAAATACCACGGAATTAGAATTTTTACCACGGAATTAGGAGCTTCTGACTTTTGGATTTTTTTATTAATTTAAAAGTTTTAATAAACTTTTATAGTCTAATTGATGGTAGTTTTCAAAAATAAGATAGCTTACACTTCCAATAAAAATAGCCTTATGTAGAAAAAGGCACACGGAATTAGATGCCCTTACCTTATTGAGCGGGAGCGAAGCGGAGCTCAATCTTAGGCGACAAGTGTAAATCGTATGTGTGCCAACTCCTCCGAAACGGCTAGACCGATTTTGACCAAATTTGGCATGCTGTTCGACATCATACCCGGGAGTGCATATCTTTAAAATCATGAAAATAGAGCTTACCACGAAGGAATAATCACCGAAAATGTCCTGGACATCACCGAAAAACCAGTAGATTAAATGGTTGCCATGGAAACACGT
This sequence comes from Nudaria mundana, assembly GCA_963556515.1. Taxonomy (NCBI): domain Eukaryota; kingdom Metazoa; phylum Arthropoda; class Insecta; order Lepidoptera; family Erebidae; genus Nudaria; species Nudaria mundana. The sequence goes on from OY748291.1 coordinate 12,266,310, forward strand.
GCGTCAACAATGAAAATATTTTTTTTTTCATTCGATTAATTAATTTAAGTGCTCGATTCTGATTCTGATATGTAATATAAACATTTGCTCCGCTCAACATTTGTAATTAGCAGCATGCATTGCATACCTAGTAATGTAAAAGGTGTGAATTATTTATTGCTTGTGTGCGATGTACAACAAAGAGTATTTATCTTATCTAATTGTATAATGTTTTAGGAAAATTTTATTAAAAATTTTCCTTAGATCTGAAAAGTTCTATAAGTATACACGCTAATTTTATCACCGTCAGCACTACGCAAGGGTTCGCTTTCGGAATAATTTTTGAACCAACTCGCAGCATTACTTTGAAAAACAAACGCATTTTTTTTAGAAATCTAAAAAAAATATTTAGTTTCTAGACATCAAATGAGAACCCGTTGTAGGGGACTCACTCTCTTAAGTACTTAAGTTTTACAACGATAGTTACGGTACAGTTCGTTTTCATTCAACAAACTACGCCAGTCGCCAAGCCACCTCACCCCGCGCCTCGCGTTGGCACAGAGCAAGCGCGACCGACTCTGCGGCTCCCCCCGTAGTGAACCTCGTGACAGCGCGGGCGTCGCGTGCGTAATCGTGTGTGTCAGTGAGTAAAATGAGTCGTCAGTACGAATATTCGAACGTGGAGTATATAGCAATGGTACAATTGTATGCCATTGCTAACCACACCCTACAAGAGGCTAGGCGATTGTACTCCCAGCCGGAGCACTTAAAGTGATAGAGACACATTGAACAAGTTGAAAGACAATCAATTGAAACGTGCACGTTTGTGTATCGATAGGAATGGACTCCATATCGAGCAGTTACTTCGGTACAGAGAACTGTAAATTAGTGTAAATACGTATGTAAGTTTGATTTTATTTGTAAATAGCTCAATTTTTTTAAATACGCCTCAAATACCTCCTCTCAGTCAGTTGTAGTTCAGTGTATTTTTATTATTATTATTACATAGTTCAAAAGTCATTAAGTCACTATCGTTAATAATAAAGTAGGTATTACAGACGGTCCTAAGCCCGTGTAAAGTAAGAAGGAGAAATTGAAGTGTGTACTTTATGTTCAAGTAGGTATGTTTCGTAGAGATACTGGCCATATTGGCTGCGCAGGGTCATTGCTCCCAAACACATGATTTGCGTCCAGGCTGGCGAGTGGCGAGCGCGCCCGTCCGCGTCAATTCATCAATGAAATATCGTACTGCTACTAATGTTGAACTTGATCGAGTGAGAAGAATTACAGAAATGACTATTTTTTTTATTATTATCAGTACAGTAATTTAGATGTTAAAAAAGGAATCCAAATATTATTCCGAGAGCGAACCCTTTCGACTGCTGACGGTGATAAAATCAGCGTGTATATATATATCAGTTTTTATTGAAAAAAAAGGTACAAAGGTATAGTTACCTAAGTATCTCTCGTGCCAGAAATTTCATCAATAATTATGTAAAGTCGAATAAGTGAGTCGTGAGGTGAGTTTAGCAATTTAAACAAGGTAACTATTATTGGATTGAAGCAGGCGTTACTTGGCGAAAATCCATGACAAAGTAATGGTAAGTAAGATGTTAAAAACTTTCAAAATATAATAGCATTAATTTTTCGCAAAATTAAAAAGGACAAACAAACGTCGACAATTGTTTCGCCTCTAAATGAGGCATTATCAAGACTGTCTCAGAGAGAACTGCTGTTCTCTCTGAGACAGCGAAAAATTAATGCTATTATATTTTGAAAGTTTTTAACATCTTACTTACCATTACTTTGACAAGGTACCTATGTTAATTTCCCAAATTTCAGCGGATTGAACTTGTAAATTAATTAATAAGTTGTGTACTAACTTTTAATTATTTTACAAGTGTAGAAATTTACAAAATGTAGTTAAGTTCTGACTTAACTAAATTCATTACATCGTCATCTCAGCTCATTTGACGCTCACTGGCTGGGCACATATAAGCCTTTCCCAAAGAGGGGGGAATTAAGATAAATAATCTTTATTGTACATTGTACAGAAACAACAAAAGATACTTAAGAGAACAGATGCCTTAAAATAAATGTTCAGTGGGCGGCCTTATCGCTAAGAAGCGATCTCTTCCAAGCAACCTTTGGATGGAAAGAGAAATATAATCCCATTTTCCATTACTTTTGCGCATAAATAAGGCTGAATTTGACCTATGGCATAGGTTATGTTGGCTTTGAGGGGCGCTGTGGTTTGTGGTTTATTCGCATAGACCTGCGACTTTAGAAAACCCCACAAGAAAAAGCTGTAACTTTTTCGGGATGTATTGGACGCTCTGTAACGTGGTAGAGTTTAGTAGATTTGGTAGAATTTTACAGACGGCAAAATGGTCGTTTGTCGAGTCAATAAAAGTTTCGAGGCTACGCGTGCGGAGTGGCCGCGATTGATTCATGTTTCGGAGCTGACAAGGCGAGCGTGAATCCTTTCCTGAATGTTTCGCTGTTGAAACTAATGAAGTGTTGAGGGGCGGCAAGGGGAGGCTATAGGCGACTAGGGCGTACTGACTAAGGTATCTACGAGGGTGGATTGAAAAGTAGTCGGCCTAACACTGATCCATTTAGTTCTAAAAATCAAATCTACCCACATTATTTAGAGTTCAGACCTGTTAATTGTGTGAAGTTTGAAACGTGTGCGATAATTAGTTTTTATTTTATAAATTTCAAAGCAATCTGACATCATTTCCGCAAATGGAGCAAATCGAGCAGCGTGCCGTCATTAAGTACCTCCATAAGAAGGGGCTGTCATCAGAAGCCATCCATGATGATATGGTCAGTACATTAGGGGATTGCGCTCTTTCATATTCATCCATCAAAAAATGAATAGCAGAATTCAAGCGTGGTGGAGAGAGTGTGAAAGACGAACCCCGCTCTGGAAGGCTTTCGACGTCCACTACTGACGAAAATGTAAAAAAAATACTCCACTTAATTATGGGAGACCGCAGATTGAAAATTAGAGAGATAGCCGAGATTATAGGCATCTCTTATGAACGTACTCAAAACATAATAGTCAACGTGTTGGGTTTCCACAAGGTGTCTGCGAGGTGGGTTCCGCGACTGCTTTCAGTTGAGCAAAAAAGGATGCGATTGACTATTGCACGCGACTGTTTGGAGTTATTTGAAGCTGATGAATGTGATTTTTTGAATCGTTTTGTTACTATGGACGAAACATGGGTTCATTACTGTACGCCGGAAACAAAACAACAATCAAAACAGTGGAAAAGACCTGGTTCACCACCCCCCATGCAATTGACTATTGCACGCGACTGTTTGGAGTTATTTGAAACTGATGAATGTGATTTTTTGAATCGTTTTGTTACTATGGACGAAACATGGGTTCATTACTGTACACCGGAAACAAAACAACAATCAAAACAGTGGAAAAGACCTGGTTCACCACCCTCCAAAAAGGCTAAGTCGATTTTGTCGGCAAGTAAGGTGATGGCTTCAGTATTCTGGGACTCGAAGGGTGTGATTATGGTTGATTATCTTGAAAGGGGTCAGACTATAAACTCTGATTATTACTGCACCTTACTACATCGTTTACGAGAGGAAATAAAAGAAAAACGTCCAGGAATGATCAGAAGAAAAGTCCTGTTTCATCAAGATAACGCTCGTGTTCACACGTCTGTCCAATCAATGGCAGAAATTCACAACTGTGGCTTTGAACTGTTACCACATCCACCTTATTCACGTGATCTGGCACCGTCAGACTTTTTTCTGTTCCCTAACCTAAAAAAGCACTTGGGAGGTCAAAGATTTTTGACAAATGACGAGGTCAAAGCATCAGTAGACGCATATTTTGATTCTAAGGAAGAATAATTTTTTTTCAACGGGCTAAATGCTTGGAAGGGAAGATGGCAAAAGTGCATTGAACTTGATGGTGATTACGTTGAAAAATAAAAATAAATTTCATTATTTATGTATTTATTTTCTTGGTTAGGCCGATTACTTTTCAATCCATCGTCGTATAGGGTTCCTTGTTTGTGTGACTTTTGGCATCTCGTGGATGACACGTACAAAAATGAAAGTCTTTGTTCTTGTTTTAGGGTTTTTGCATACGGCACATGTTGGGGAGGTTGGGAACGCACAGGGATGAATATCGCCGGGTAGCGGTACGTATTTCGACACCTGCACGCGAGGGTGTCGACACCTCATGGTTAGGCATTCATTCCCCACATGTGATTCAGAGGGCATAAGCAACATGTGCCCCAACACGAACTACACCGTCGTGTTACGTCAGCAACGGCAACAGCAAGGTTCATCGTCATTGAATCAACGTCGAATATTATCGGCGCCGCCGGTTGTGGCGGGGTGAGTCGGCGATTCAGGCTGTACACCAGGTCTCCGTGCTCCGCGCCTTTCGACCCTAGCTGGTCATCGCCGCGCCGCCATAATTCTGCGGCACGTCCCGCAGAAGGCTGGACGCGCGGCCCGGATTACGGTTAAGTGGTTTTCAGTACGCCTAATATTAGGGAATCACTTCTCCTCCCTTGTCGCCGCCGTCCGGGTGTAGGAACGGGGTTCCTTGGGCAGTAGGGGCCAGCCTCCTCCTCTGCCCGATCGCCTAAGTGTCTTAGTAGTAGATGCGCTCACTCAGCGATCCTAGAGGTCGCTGGCATAAGTGCCGCATTTGGTAGGAGTCGTACCTCATCTGCTACATATTACATACTATATTTCAAGCCTTACATATATAATTGTCGTGTTGGTATAGATCTATAGGGTAACATTTGAGTAGATTATAATATCCCGTGGAGACTCCGATAGTTGGGTCTCCTCATAATAATTGAAGATAAACTTTAAGCGAGCTTGTACAAGCTCTTGTTTTGCATGTAACATTTTACCTAATGTTTGTATGATAAGTATCTCATTGCACAGCATCTAACTTCGAACCCCTGTCTCATGCGTTTAGCTAGAGTTCGATCCTGGTTTATATTTATAGGATAATACATGATGTATACTGGATAATGAGTGTTTACTTATTTATTTCCTCTAGTCTGTATATAGTAAGTACCCTTTATATAATATAGACCTTGTAACCCGCGTCCCGCAAAGAGACCAACCGGGCTGGGATCAGTGCGGGGCGCAAGCGTCCTTGTGGTTCGCCGTATGGAAGAGTCTTTGACGACCACCGGGACGCTGTGTGCAACGGCTGGGTTCATGTGACAACTCTCAACCTCTAGTTCCCTAGAGGGAGTCCTCAGATGAGGCCAGTCGGGGCATACACAACGTTACAGCTCTTGGATCTCATGTGGATTGGTATCGTCCCAAATTCGACAATTTTGTTTGTTTACGTAACCCATTCATCCAGAAATGGACCTCAACGCTGAAGATAATTTTTCTGTGAAAATTACGGTCAGTTGCTAACTGCTCCAGTGCCCATTCAGCGAACACACGTCGTTGTCTATGGTCGTTTACCTTCAATTCCTGGGTGAGTTGAATTTTATACGGGTGCAGGCCCAAGTCACGACGCAAAATTCGCCAAGTTGTGGTCTATCAAAGACCGAGTTCTTATGAACGACGCGAAATCGACTGCCTCGGATTCTCCTGCACACTCTCACGGACAGCGGCGATGTTTTCGGCAGACCTTGCGTTTCGTTGACGTGGTGGGTGTTGGTCGATCACTTACCGAACCAACGGACTCCAATTTATCCACCACACGACGAATATTCCTCTCGGTAGGACGATTATGGCGACCGTAAAATGGGCAAAGCGCGCGGTGCGTTGCCCGAACAGAACACTCACTTTGATAGAACAATTTTATCATTTGCACGTGTTATTGAATGCTATAGCTATCCATGATGATTTGGCAAAACAGAATGAGTAAATGACAACCAATTTGACAGATGTAGCTTCAACAAGATGGCCGCTACCAACTGTCAAAGTTCGGACGTGCCTATTGGAAGACCCTTTAGCTTATGTAATAAAAGAAAAAAGGTGAAAGAAAGAGTGGTTTGCGAAAAATCCGATAAATACATACTTAACATAATAAATATTAAATAAATACTTAACTTACTTACTTACTCTTAGAAACACAAATATAAATATACAGATAGGTAGGTGTAGTTTTAATACAGTGTTAACTACAGATAGAAACGTAGTATTCTTTTGTTAAACTCATTGTGAAGCTCATTCCAGAGGTGGACTGCTTGGACAGTAAAAGATTTGTCAGCAAAACGTGAGGAGTGCACAGCAATCTCCAGTGTTAAAGTTTCTGATGATCTCAAAGATCTCGGATGAGTGTCATGAAGAAACTTAAATCGTTCGTATTAAATCGTAGGAATTCAGCCTACGTATGTATACCTTGCTGGTCAGACGGGTTAGTACTTATCGAGTTTTCCTTCTCTGATCTATCCAGATTTTGTATTATTCTGAAAAGTACGTAAAAATCTAAAAACGATAGAAAGGCTGTAGTTGACCGAGGGAGCGAAACGACCGAAGTCTCCGTTTCAACTTGTAGACTGGGGAGAATTTCTTTCGTCTGTACCTCTACATGTCTACATCTCTACATCTACGGGTTCCGGGTTCCGGCAGATCATGTTTGCGGCCGTATTTATCAACCGATTTTCATGAAACTTTACACACACACTCCTTGCTTACAATGAATAACATATGAATGATATTTTTTGGATTGGATGAAAAATGAAAGAGTAATAAAGAAAATTGAAAAATAAATGTTCTAAACAAAGCTCCCGAAGTCTACGGTCTGTCAAGAATGCAATCCGTAACCATAGCAACCCATATAAATAAAATCAATACTCATCGTGCAAATAAATACAATTTAAGAATAAACAAAGCCGCTCCCGAAGTCTACGGTTCACAGAACCACTAGTTTTTAATATGTTAACGTTGCAACGATTTTTTTTATTAGTGGGTCTTGGAAGACAACAAAATCTCAGACGACCCAGTGAGTTGGTCTTTGGAGACATGTAAGTCTTCATGGACGCACAACGTAGACCCACTGGTGGGCAGTGGCTCTATGTTGTGGGTCCATGAAGACGAAGCAACTTTCCTTCTGTCCATCATAGAATGACAACTGCCTAAAGAGCACTAATGTATTATATTACGTCAGAGTTAATATAATACTTATTATTCATGAGGTAAAAGAGAACCTATAGAATTTACAAGTTATTATCTAACTAATAACTCTACAGTTGCATAAGTTTAAAATGCCCATCAATTTAAAGGATACCCTAACTGTCAACTTCTACGAAGTAAGAACTTCAGGCGTATTCCTCCCATTCTTATTGTATCGTAATAACAATCTATATACCCAATATATTCAATGATACGGTCTTGACAAAAAGAAATGTAATAAGAATAACCCAACGGGTAACGTGAAAAATGTACCTACTGAAATATCTCGCTCTACTATTCACTAAACCAATATGGGTATGCTATCGGACGCCCACGAGTCCTCTCGGTTTCTCGTTTTCTATCCCCCACTGAAAATTATTTATCGGGATAAAAGTTTTCAAATAATATCCGTACCAATAAATCTCATTTAATTCAGTGAGCGCATTTTCAAAAATATGCGAAACACAAACAAATAAAGCCAAAGAAAAAAATCATGGTTCATGTCGAAGAAATAATTATTTAGTAGCCCTGAGTAACATACTTAATAATTGTTTGTTTAATGTGCCGACAATGTTGTCTTCACAATTTTGTAATATAGTATAGAGATACGATCGTATGTGTCAGTACAAAACAATTTGCGAGTTATCACATCCGTTTCCACCGTAATTTGAATAGAGAAACGGAACAGCTGTAAAAACACGGTAAATCAACTAGGACTATATTTATATACTGTGAGTAGCAGACTTTGTGAATAGATATATATTTCAAAACATAGTTTCATAAACTATGTTTTTAAGTAGATAGAATAAAATAAAAATTAGTATTAACTTTAATATGACTTTTATTGTACTGAAACTATTCAGCTTCTTTGTGTACTAAGTATACAACGCCTAGGCTTTGTAGGTATAGAATACCTGGGACGTCATTATACAGATTGCCGTATAACTTATACATATTTAAATCATAGGTATATATACCCAAGACCTTTTTGGCGTCCAATTTAAAACCGAACGCCCGGTATAAAATCCAAGACACGATATATAGTAGACCACTTTTAGATTAAAAATAATATCCCTATGACTATAATATTAACTAGGTATGCAATACATTCTGCTGTTGCAATAATTGAGCTGAGTTTGTCGATCCGGGTCGAACTCCTAAACGACTGGACTGATCTTTATGAATTCAGATATATACACATCACGGTGATGGTCACTATGACCGTGCCAAATTTCAAAAAGATCGGTCCCGTCGTTTAGGAGTTCGATCACGAACGAAATACACGAGTCGCCTAGGAAAGAGCTTCGTAAACTCAGCAATAAAAATAGTTGCTTTTACGTAAGTATACCTACCTAATAATATATCATGTGTTCATAACAAGGCGGATCCATCAGGCTTTAATATTTTTATGAATTTTACTATACTCGCTCAGGAACGTAATACTATCCGTAAAAATACTGTCGCTTATTTTTATTGGCGAGAGCGAGAGCGAGAGCCTTTTACTACGGAACCCTAAAAAGGGTATCCAAATTTCATCAAAGTCGGTCTAGACGTAATAGTACGAGATCCCACTGCAGAATATTGCGCTCATCGAGCATTTGCTAAAAACTAAATTTTTACTCATATTTATGATTAGGAGAATATATACCTACTAGGTTGCCTATAAAAATGTGGCCGCTAGTAATTTTAATTAAATTATTGTTAATTGATTTTGGGGACAAAATTTCGCTCACTTGTTTTTTAAATAAAATATCGTCCACTTCACGGCAATATATATAAAGACTCTGAAAAATCACGGTTGCCGTTGCGCACTTGACCGCACCTCTTCGCAGCCAGGTGCAAAGAAGTATGATTTTGATACATTAATGCGTTCACAACGTACATTTATTATTTATATATCAAATTAAAGCTATTTTTTTCTCTTTATTATGATATACGGTTGCTTAATTAAATCTGGCCGCAAATAAGGGTTGCTGGCTGTTAAAGATGGTAAATATTTAAGGTAGAGTGAAAGACAGTTAGCGTGTAACATCATTAGTCAGACGAGGATAGCGATATTTCTATTTTTTGCTAAGACTTTAATAAATATGTACGTATAAATTTTAAAAATAAGACCGTTTCGCATTAGAACAAAACAGTTATTATATGTGTGAAGAAACATACCATGTCGATGAAGAATGCGTTTAATGAAGTATGTCGTATAACATAGTAAATCTGTACCTTACCTGGTCTCATCTTATCTTACTTGTCACTTTCATGCAACTTTATTTATTTATTTATTTATACTTCATGCACAGTAACAGTACATAGGCGGACTTAATGCCATAGGCATTGTCTAACAGTCAACCTTAGGGTGATGCAGAGAGAACTTGTAGTAGGTTGCTTAGAGGTTATGATAGTTATAATGACATTAGAGAAACAGGTCAGACCGGGGTAATAATTTATAATGATAATCATTAAACTTAAATACTAATAACTACATACATAGCTAATACTAACAAAGACACACACACATACATACATACATACACAAACATACATACATACATATACATATTATATTACGCCCATAAACCTACATAATATATACTACGTATTATTAATATATTAAGTGTCTAAGGAATATCCGTACATTATGTCTATATACTATACAGAAACTAATAAAACACAACTTTGAGCTATGACTGCATTAAGTATAGGATAGGAAAGACTTGATCAGAACTGACTCTGTTTATGAGTCACGATATAATTCATATACCTTCTTCCTGAAAACGAAGCGGCTGGTTGACATCCTAATTTCCAACGGAAGTACATTCCAGAGAAGAATAGACTGTATGTAGAATGAAGAGTGAACATGGCTAGAAGTGTGAGAAGGACAATGTAAAAGAAGATTGTTTGAAGATCGCAAGTTTTTGTTATGATTGGAGCCAAGAAATTCATAGTATTGAGTAGGATATGATGGGACATTGGGAGAATTTAGGAAGGAGTAAAGCATAGTCACAGCACGCAAGCTACGACGCTTGCGTATGGATAGCCACCCCAACTCAGAGCGGAATTCCGAAACATGATCATACTTACGAAGATTGTAGACGAATCGAATGCAATTATCGATAAGACGGTCAAGTTTATTGAGTAGATCTGCATTCAGGTCGAAATTGCACACATCACCATAGTCTATGACAGGAAAGATCAACGAACGCATAAGCGCAGCCTTTGTTGTGGCTGGAAGGAAGTTCTTCAAGCGATAAAGCGCCCGTAAGCTGCCCGTTACCCTCTGACACACTCCGGCAACCTGAGCTTGTCAGTTGAGCGTGGTGTCAATATACAAACCTAAGTTTTTGACGCAAGAAATAAGGGATATCGGTTTAGCATTGAAGATTATCGGCGGAATGGTAAGCTGGGAGTAGCTGGAATCTGTCACTGTCAATGTCATTGTCTTCAATGTACCAGCAAGCTGCTTGCTCACATAGTATGCTTCTTCACACATATAATAACTGTTTTGTTCTAATGCAAAACAGTCTTATTATTTGTGCTCCGAAACATACTACATCGATGAAGACCTGCTTGTTATCTGCTGGTGAAAGAGCCTGTTAAGTGTACCCATTCTGAATGCTATGTGAAAATTAAAGAAAACTGATCTATAAATAATTCTGGAATAATTTAGATAAAGATTGTCATTCTGACTCTTCATAACCACTTCTTTTCTGATACCTACCAGAAGATTTGCTTACTAAAGACACAGCTACCAATTTGAATTCCAAGGGTCTTAATCGTATTATTTGTTCTCCTTTCTTTAAAACTCTGCAATACAATCTATTAGCCTCCCCGTCAACCACTCCAGCAAAGCCAAAAGCGCTGGTACTTGTACTGGTGTTAAGAGTGGACTCAATAATAATAAGAATGTCTTGTCGGGTCGTCAGACTAACTCATTAGGTTTTAGATATTAGGCTATGGATGCTTACATAATTAATAGTACATCTAGTGTGCTACAGCTATTGTGATTATCGTGCTGGGTAGCTAAAGGTTAGAATTTGTAAATAACACTACCTTTTTAGGAATAACAATAGATTCTAAATTACCATGGGGTGACCATATCACCATTTTAGCTAATAAGCTTAGCTCTGCTGCATATGCTGTAAGACGGATTAGGCAGTTGACAAATGTAGCTACTGCTAGGCTAGTTTACTTTGGTTACTTCCATAGCTTGATGTCCTATGGAATACTACTTTGGGGAAATGCAGCAGATATAGGAACAATTTTTAACTGTAGCTTCCCAATTTATATTTGATAACATACTGTATGTCAGGAAAAATATATGTAGCTATACTAAAGTAAGTGACGTTACAGACAGAAATCTACGTAATTAAAATAAACTACTCCCTCCGTGTTATCAGCTTAGCAAGATTAGTCATTCTTTCAAGGGGGAAGGTATACGCTTTTATAATAAATTGCCTGAATCGGTCCTTTGTATGCCCGATAATAAATATAAAACCTTTATAAAGACCACTTTATGTCAAAAAGCATATTATAAGACAGTTGATTACCTTAATGATAAAAGTGTCTGGCTTGAGCATGATGTAGGCACCTCCTAAAATTCCGTAATTGTAGCATATTTTGTACTTAGGTGACTATAATTATTTTTTTTGCTTTATACACGCTTTTTGGTTTTGACACGAGATCAATGTACATTTGTCCACATTTAGTCTTAAGAAAATGTGTAAATGAGTCAATTACTGAAAAAGAGTGACTGAGAGTTTTATTGCCAGGTTCTTTCTTTCGGTTCTACTTATTTCTTTGCGAATCTGGCAGTACATGTAAATATAGAAGCAATGACATTTTTTTTTGTTTTAAGTACTTACTGTCGTTTGTAAGAGCCATTTAGTGACCTTTACAAATAAATAAATCATTTCATTTCATTTCATTTCGTTTGCGCTGTTGTAGGTACTATCAATTTTTTAACTTGTTTAAACTTTGATTAATCTCTCTTAACATCTTTTAATTTGTTTAAACACTTAGTAACTTGTTTAGATTAGTTGAAATCAATATTTATAAAATTAAATTAAATTCACTAGGAAATTTTTGACGTGCTTTTAAAGACAAAAATTCGAAAGATATGACATTGACAGTGAGAGATTCAGCCAATCCCAGCTCGCGAAAATTGGATCAAGGTGACAGGTAACATAAGATGAGACCAGGTAAGGTACAGATTTACTATGTTATACGACATAATTCATTCTTCATCGACATAGTATGTTTCTAAAAACCTACTAGCGGCCATATTTTTATAGGCAACCTGGTAGGTATATGTTCTCCTAATCATAAATATGAGTAAAAATTTAGTTTTTAGCAAATACTCGATGAGCGCAATATTCTGCAGTGGGATCTTAGACTATAACAGCTTGCCATTTGTGATTGCACTTCTACAGGAACAGAAAAAATTATTATGTAGGTGCCAGTCCCTTGTAAACCTTTACAATTGGTGAAGTACTCCTAGGACCTCCAAGTTTTGACCTTAAACATTATTTAAGTTTATACATACTGGTTCGACCTCCAAACTTTTATTTTGCCTAAACTTTATTATCGTTTGGACCTCCTAATAAACAACGTTCTCGTTTGGACCTCAAGTCTAAATTATCGGTACAGGGACCATCATCGTCACCTTGCCGAAATATTTTACAGTTGTGAAACAAAAGAAAAACAAAGTTATTTTTTTGATATTATATTCACACACAAAGAAATAAAACCCATAGTAATTTTAATATTTATATAAATCTATAACTTTTAAAGTGACTTTTTTAAGTTGAGATTTTCATCACCAGAACGAGTTCCGTTACTAGTACCATTAGAAGTTAAACTACGTGTATCTATCATAAGTACAAGTATTTTAGCGTCACTTATCAGTATTGTTTGTGAAAATAGTATTATTTGGTAAATTAACTACGTCGTAAATAAAATTAGTAGCTAGAGGTTGTGCGATCATGGCTTTTTGGTTCGTTATCCATTTACTCTCTGTAGTTGATGATGCATTCTGTTTATTACTGACTGTCCTATAAATAATAACATCAAAATTGGTAAGAAATAAATAAGGGGGCTGACGTGTCACACTATAATACCCATATGAATCTTCGAGTGGTTATAACAATTGAGCACAACGCCACCTAGTATCAGACTAAACAGAGCTTGAGCTATGAATGCTAGTTAACTGATAAAACCTAAATAAATATAATTACATTCTTATAGTAACATAGTACTCGTATAAAACAAAGTCGGTTCCGCTGTCTGTTCGTCCCTATCTATGCTTAGATCTTTAAAACTACGCAACGGATTTTGATGCGGTTTTCACCAATGGATAGAGTTATTCTCGAGGAATGTTTTAGTATAAAATTTGTCAAACGGGCGAAGCCGCGAGCATCCGCTAGTATACTTATAAATCTTTACATATATTTTAATTTACATATAGTTAAATATTTAATCACATATTTAACACAACCGGAGACTGACTCTAGTTTGCAGGTCATGCGATCACTTATAAAAAGTAGCCTTACGTCGTTTACTACTTAGGCACTTTTAATTTCGAGAGTGTGTTCCCGGGGGAATTGGGACTATAAAATAATAAAATTAATAAGTAACTAAAATGGACACTCACGTACTGATCGCGAACTGATCGTGAACGCGTTGATCGCAGTTCAGTCAACTCTGTATTGTTGGTTATTCCCAGTAAAGACGACAATATCAGTGCGTGAAATGGCAATTTATAGTCATCATCGTCGACATTATTAGTCAGTACCCTTTCAAATGTCCAACCAAGGTGCTGTCTGCAACCCGGACATTTACAATTGCGCCATGAGTACCCAGGAAACCAAATATTTGAGCGCATATTGCGGCCAACGTTAGCGCAACTTGCCTTAACGGTAGTTAAAACATCAAAGGTGTGGTTAAATGGGTTTAGCAACGTCTGTACTGTGATATCTCTTCCTAATATATTCCTGTTCTCCACTTTGATGGCCGCATTGCTTTTAATATAAATGGTCTTAGTTATATGTGCAACATGGACACCACAGTCACGGCACCATAGCGTGTTCATCGAACTCTTGAGTTGGTGTTGATGATCTATTTTGTTTGCTAAAGCATAATTTTCTATAAGGCAGAAGAATATATTTAGTTTTAATATATAAATTAAATACATTACTCTCTTATACTTTGTACAACTTCTGTAGATATTGCAAAGTAGACAATTGACAAATGTAGAATTTGGCAACGACTAAATAAAACCTAGCTGGATTGGCACTTAGATAATACATACAAAAAGTTTGTAATCGCATTAATTACTTCAATTTGTTGAACATTATGTTATAGGTAATTAGGCATATAATTACTCTTTACAGAGGTAATAAAAAGCCGCTGGTAAAACATTTTACGATTCTTCAAATTGCTCAGAAAATTAGAAATCTACGAAACAATAATTTTAATTACACTTAATTTTCTAATTTGCTCTCTCTAATCATTACACTCCGATAATGATCTTTTTTCTCACTGATATCCGAGGCACCCCGTAGCACTCCACGATGCCACCTAAAATTAATGATAGGTGGCATCGGTAGTGAATAGGTACTAATCTTCCAAACATCTGAAATTCAAAACTTTCAAAATCCCTAAAATTCTCTATTTAAAAATGCATCTTGCAAAAAAACCGTAAAGTGAAAAAAAATGTCGGCATATTAAAGAATACTAAAAACACGAACTCAGGCCGACTGAACAAGTAATTCTGAGTTCAAAACTAAGTATATTTTTCGATCGGGCATCACCCATACAAATTAACATTTTATATTAGTTACGAGAGATGATGGCATCGGCAACTTGTCTAACCATACAATTGGAGAGTTCCATTATAGGAGGTGTGGCTTATAGCCTATGCGCAGGTAGAAACTGGTAGAAGCTTGTAGAAGGAACTAGAACCGCCTTCTCGTATGATGTGACGTCAAAGATGGTGCTTCGTTTAGTCTGCTTGACATGACAATTAAGTTAACTAGTGTAAAGTAGGTATTTACGTATTTAAAAGTCTAAAAGCATAGTCAGTTATGTGCACAGGTTCTGTTAACTTTCCAATTACGAGTACACAGAAGCTTGTATATTTTTATTTACATGGCTTGACTCTTGTTCGACCTAATTACAAAGGTCCGGGCTAAGGTGCGCATGTAAATAGCGAAATTTACATATTTCACATCCAAAGCCGAAAGCTTGGCTAACACTCCTGCTTCTAGATTTAATTGATTAATGGAATAACCCAGTGATATTCATGTTGATTTTCATCCACAGACATACCAACACATATATAAAATTTAGATTTTATACGTCGAAGGCATATATAGGAGTTTGTTACACCTACATCACTTACTTTTTAGGTCCCATGTAATCATAGTCACAGAATATTATAGTATTGGGGGTAAACCCGGGCCAATACTGCATAGGTATAACATTCTGAAGGGCTGAGTGGTAACTAATTAGGTTAACACATTGCAAAGGTATTAGTATTAGTAATAAAATAGATAGTTAATTTAAAAAAAAAAATTAAACCCGTTGTCTTGCGATGAAATATTGGTGAAAGGCAACAAAATTTAACGTGCCAGCCGCTATGGCACAGCCAATTAAAGTCTTGGGCGTCTCGGACTATTCGCTATGGCTGAAACTCAACCACAGAGCATCAAATTTCGAACCTGCGCATTCGTACTCAACCAATTCAGTACTAGACTGTTGACATTTTGTCATATTCCAAAAGTGAACGAGCAAATATTGCGTTAAGGTATAATTCAGTAATAATAATAAATAAAGTAGTGGTCGCCCTTTGATCGAACATGGGACCTCGCGACCATTTAAAATATTTTTGTGATTTTCTCCTAACCCCCCACGCCCCCATTAAAAAAACTTTCGCTAAAAATATTGTTTCTAGTAAAGGAATACTTGTGAAAAGTATCGTGAAGATCGGATAATAACGGTAGCTGGTAGCCCGGAACACACATACAGACAAACAGACAGACCGACGAAAGCAAAATTGTCCAATCTCGATATGCGTCGTTCGTATCGCTCACTCAGTCAATAAATATTTTTCGACATTCTCACACAATGTCATCTAGCCCAAACCACAGAATAGGGAATAGTATGTAAGTAGGTACTTACAAATAAACTAAGCTATAAGCTTGTACTATGGGATCTAGATAACTGATAGACAAACATATATTTTTCTAAATACATACATAATCAACCTACATAGAAAACACCCAAACTCTGAAACAAACAATTATTTTGCCGAACAAATTACTTATATATTTCTGCATGAAGATACAGTTCATTTTCTAATGAGTAAGAGTACTAATACGTAGGAGGATCATGTCTATTAGCGCTAATCAACCTTGTTTTATGTATTAATATCATTACTGATCTGATATCATTCCTTATAAAATCAGACATTTGTAATAGGGATCAGAAATTCCTGTGAATTGGGATTGTGAGATAATCCAATAAGCTTGTTATAAACAACTGCTGACTACAAATAATCACCGAAACACACCGTTGCGTTGTGCAAATACAAGACGAGTATTTAATTTTGTGTGTCGTACTAACTTTGCGATGTAAGATCGGCTTCCTTAGTTTGCATACCCAACTCGAAAATCACATCGCCAACTAACTAACGGTAGTGGCGTAGCGGGTGGATTAAGTTTGCTACAAATTAATTGCTATCAAGTTGGTGACTCGTCGCGGATTCAATGTAATATCACAGGAGATTTCGGATCAAACATAATTTTGTTTGAAACCTATTAATTACATTAGATGATTTAAATAATTTTACTGAATTATTCGTAATAGTTAGATATTACAACCTATTCCTTATTATTTTTTATTTATTTATTTATTTTTTTATTTATTAGAAAACTTAACAGCTATTTAAACACATGACACATGATATAAGTTCAAGAAAGATACTTTGGACACTTAGCCAATTACAAAGTTTCCCGACAAGTATAATTGTAGTAGTATAACGTTCACCACTTACTTAATATATAATATAATATTATAACATGGAAATATAAATATCTATCTAACTATATATAATATTAATAATAAGTATTATATATAATATATATATATATAATAATAAGTAATGATGTAAAGTATGTAATAAAATTATTTAAATATAAATATGAGCAACTAATATAAAATCCTCGTTAGAATTTTACAAGTATGATTTGAAAAAAAAAACAATTACAAGGATGATCGTAACTTATTTGCTATTCTATTTCTAAAAACGCTTTTCGAAAGGTGGAATATGTCAATGTCGGCAAAGTGTTCGTTATAGCAGCTAGGTAAACCAGTGAGAACAGCATTTTTACCGTAATTGGTGCGATGCAGAGGAACACTAAACAGGCGGGTGTGTCTGGTACGAGTTTTGGGCGCATTTAATAATACATACAAAAAGTTTGTAATCGCATTAATTACTTCAATTTGTTGAACATTATGTTATAGGTAATTAGGCATATAATTACTCTTTACAGAGGTAATAAAAAGCCGCTGGTAAAACATTTTACGATTCTTCAAATTGCTCAGAAAATTAGAAATCTACGAAACAATAATTTTAATTACACTTAATTTTCTAATTTGCTCTCTCTAATCATTACACTCCGATAATGATCTTTTTTCTCACTGATATCCGAGGCACCCCGTAGCACTCCACGATGCCACCTAAAATTAATGATAGGTGGCATCGGTAGTGAATAGGTACTAATCTTCCAAACATCTGAAATTCAAAACTTTCAAAATCCCTAAAATTCTCTATTTAAAAATGCATCTTGCAAAAAAACCGTAAAGTGAAAAAAAATGTCGGCATATTAAAGAATACTAAAAACACGAACTCAGGCCGACTGAACAAGTAATTCTGAGTTCAAAACTAAGTATATTTTTCGATCGGGCATCACCCATACAAATTAACATTTTATATTAGTTACGAGAGATGATGGCATCGGCAACTTGTCTAACCATACAATTGGAGAGTTCCATTATAGGAGGTGTGGCTTATAGCCTATGCGCAGGTAGAAACTGGTAGAAGCTTGTAGAAGGAACTAGAACCGCCTTCTCGTATGATGTGACGTCAAAGATGGTGCTTCGTTTAGTCTGCTTGACATGACAATTAAGTTAACTAGTGTAAAGTAGGTATTTACGTATTTAAAAGTCTAAAAGCATAGTCAGTTATGTGCACAGGTTCTGTTAACTTTCCAATTACGAGTACACAGAAGCTTGTATATTTTTATTTACATGGCTTGACTCTTGTTCGACCTAATTACAAAGGTCCGGGCTAAGGTGCGCATGTAAATAGCGAAATTTACATATTTCACATCCAAAGCCGAAAGCTTGGCTAACACTCCTGCTTCTAGATTTAATTGATTAATGGAATAACCCAGTGATATTCATGTTGATTTTCATCCACAGACATACCAACACATATATAAAATTTAGATTTTATACGTCGAAGGCATATATAGGAGTTTGTTACACCTACATCACTTACTTTTTAGGTCCCATGTAATCATAGTCACAGAATATTATAGTATTGGGGGTAAACCCGGGCCAATACTGCATAGGTATAACATTCTGAAGGGCTGAGTGGTAACTAATTAGGTTAACACATTGCAAAGGTATTAGTATTAGTAATAAAATAGATAGTTAATTTAAAAAAAATAATTAAACCCGTTGTCTTGCGATGAAATATTGGTGAAAGGCAACAAAATTTAACGTGCCAGCCGCTATGGCACAGCCAATTAAAGTCTTGGGCGTCTCGGACTATTCGCTATGGCTGAAACTCAACCACAGAGCATCAAATTTCGAACCTGCGCATTCGTACTCAACCAATTCAGTACTAGACTGTTGACATTTTGTCATATTCCAAAAGTGAACGAGCAAATATTGCGTTAAGGTATAATTCAGTAATAATAATAAATAAAGTAGTGGTCGCCCTTTGATCGAACATGGGACCTCGCGACCATTTAAAATATTTTTGTGATTTTCTCCTAACCCCCCACGCCCCCATTAAAAAAACTTTCGCTAAAAATATTGTTTCTAGTAAAGGAATACTTGTGAAAAGTATCGTGAAGATCGGATAATAACGGTAGCTGGTAGCCTCCGGGCTACCAGCTACCGTGTACTGTAATGTGTGTTCCGACACACATACAGACAAACAGACAGACCGACGAAAGCAAAATTGTCCAATCTCGATATGCGTCGTTCGTATCGCTCACTCAGTCAATAAATATTTTTCGACATTCTCACACAATGTCATCTAGCCCAAACCACAGAATAGGGAATAGTATGTAAGTAGGTACTTACAAATAAACTAAGCTATAAGCTTGTACTATGGGATCTAGATAACTGATAGACAAACATATATTTTTCTAAATACATACATAATCAACCTACATAGAAAACACCCAAACTCTGAAACAAACAATTATTTTGCCGAACAAATTACTTATATATTTCTGCATGAAGATACAGTTCATTTTCTAATGAGTAAGAGTACTAATACGTAGGAGGATCATGTCTATTAGCGCTAATCAACCTTGTTTTATGTATTAATATCATTACTGATCTGATATCATTCCTTATAAAATCAGACATTTGTAATAGGGATCAGAAATTCCTGTGAATTGGGATTGTGAGATAATCCAATAAGCTTGTTATAAACAACTGCTGACTACAAATAATCACCGAAACACACCGTTGCGTTGTGCAAATACAAGACGAGTATTTAATTTTGTGTGTCGTACTAACTTTGCGATGTAAGATCGGCTTCCTTAGTTTGCATACCCAACTCGAAAATCACATCGCCAACTAACTAACGGTAGTGGCGTAGCGGGTGGATTAAGTTTGCTACAAATTAATTGCTATCAAGTTGGTGACTCGTCGCGGATTCAATGTAATATCACAGGAGATTTCGGATCAAACATAATTTTGTTTGAAACCTATTAATTACATTAGATGATTTAAATAATTTTACTGAATTATTCGTAATAGTTAGATATTACAACCTATTCCTTATTATTTTTTATTTATTTATTTATTTTTTTATTTATTAGAAAACTTAACAGCTATTTAAACACATGACACATGATATAAGTTCAAGAAAGATACTTTGGACACTTAGCCAATTACAAAGTTTCCCGACAAGTATAATTGTAGTAGTATAACGTTCACCACTTACTTAATATATAATATAATATTATAACATGGAAATATAAATATCTATCTAACTATATATAATATTAATAATAAGTATTATATATAATATATATATATATAATAATAAGTAATGATGTAAAGTATGTAATAAAATTATTTAAATATAAATATGAGCAACTAATATAAAATCCTCGTTAGAATTTTACAAGTATGATTTGAAAAAAAAAACAATTACAAGGATGATCGTAACTTATTTGCTATTCTATTTCTAAAAACGCTTTTCGAAAGGTGGAATATGTCAATGTCGGCAAAGTGTTCGTTATAGCAGCTAGGTAAACCAGTGAGGACAGCATTTTTACCGTAATTGGTGCGATGCAGAGGAACACTAAACAGGCGGGTGTGTCTGGTACGAGTTTTGGGCGCATTTAAACTAATTTGGGAAAGTAGATCGATACTATTAATTTCCCCTCTTATAATAGAAAACAGAAAGCTCATATCAAGCAACACGCGTCTATTAGACAAAGGCAAAAGATTATACCGCTTACAGTCATCAAAGTAAGATATTTGTCGTCTTCTTGTTTTGAAGTTAAGATGTCTTAAGAATCGCTTTTGAATTCTTTCTATTTTATCTGTATACTTAGAATATTGGGGCGACCAGATAGAACTACCATAATTCAGCACACTTTGTACGTATGCGCAGTAAATAGTTTTGAGACAGGTGATATTTTTAAATTGAGAGCACGTGCGCATTACGAAACCAAGACTTCTGAATGCCTTACTCGTAATGGTGTCAATATGGCGGGATTAAAGCATTTTGGAATCCAATACAACCCCCAAGTCTCTAACGTGATCTACCCTTGCAATAACATCATCACCGAACCTGTAAGTGTACTCGATAGGATTTCTACGCCGACTAAAACTTATGCATTGACATTTGTCAATGTTAACGGTAATATTATTATAAATAAATATATAAATAAATTGTTTATTTTCGGTTTCTTATAGGTACATCTTACACATGTTTGGAGATCTCCTTTTAAGCAAATATATGCTTGTATCAGGAGAACCCGCTCCTCCTACAGACCTTCTATAAACTATGTACAGTTTGCATGTTTTCTTGTATACGTTATAAATCCAAAAGTAAACAATAGACCAAAATATTCTAGGTAATAAGCTAAAGTATAACTAAGGTATAACACTATACACCTAAATAAAAAGTGTATCTGTGTGTGTGTGTGTGTGTGTGTGTGTGTGTGTGTGTGTGCGTGAGGGTGTGTGTGTGTGTGTGTGTGTGTGTGTGTGTGTGTTTGTGTGTGTTTGTGTGTGTATATGTGAGCGTATGTGTGTATGTGTATGTGCGTAAGTGAGATTATATGAAAGAGAGTGCGTTACAGTTACTGTAATAAAGTTTCTACCTGGTCATAGCTTAATGATTTCAGCCAGTCAGTCAATGTCTTCTTACATTGTTTTGGTCTTTGGGGATATATTTGCAGGTCCCTATTAACAGCATTGTAAATAAATGACGACTGGCGCGGATACTGTCGTGAAGCAAATTTAGATTTAACAGCAAGTGTTGTGGCAACATTGTGTTTTCTTCTTCCCTTTTCCTTCGAAGGGTCATTGTGCTTTTTAAGTATAAGGTGAAGGAGATATAACTTTCTTACTGTTAAGACTTCAGCACTTAGATACAATTCGTCTGTAGGGTACCTATAAGACTTAAATAACATAACTTTTAATACTGATCTCTGAGCTCTTTCTAGGTCCAAAAACTTAGTTTTAATTGCTCCGCCCCAGACTGGTATGCAATAAGTTATGACCGATTGAGCTAAAGCAATATAGATTTGTAGGAGGAGTTCACGGGCAACAACATGACGCAGCATTTTAAATATCCAGATTAACTTTCTGGTTCTACTCATAACTAGTTCTATTTGTGTATTCCACGACAGACGCTGATCCAACATAACCCCAAGA
Source organism: Nudaria mundana (assembly GCA_963556515.1). NCBI lineage: Eukaryota > Metazoa > Arthropoda > Insecta > Lepidoptera > Erebidae > Nudaria > Nudaria mundana. Next base: position 12,288,618 of record OY748291.1, read on the forward strand.
TATTTAGTAAACTGAACTTTGGATATTTCAGCACATGAGCAACTGGCATTTTGTATGTTCCCACAACAATGAATTTTAAGTCTGTACTCAACCGGAGGTTGGGTATTATTATATTTAGAGAAACATATGAAATTTGATTTTGCTGTATTTAATGTCAAAAGACTTTGTCGAAGCCATGATGCTACCTCCACTAGACCACTCTCTGCTAGTTGCTGTACGTCACCCCATGTTCTACCCGCAAAAACAATGGCTGTGTCATCAGCATATGAGAAAATTTGGCCGCCCTTTATTTTTAGATTACACAGACTATTTATATAAATAAGAAACAGCGTGGGTCCTATAACAGACCCTTGCCCTACGCCATAAGAGACCGTTTCCTCTGGTGAAATTCCCTATCTTGACCTGTTGTCGCCGACAGTTGAGGTATTCTTTAAACAAGTCAAGGGGTGCTCCTCTTATCCCTAAGTCTTCCAGACGGGTCAGAAGAATAGGAACCGAGACTGTATCGAAGGCCTTTTTTACATCAAGAAAGACAGCCATACACTTTTTCCCACCATCAACTTTTTCTATCACAGAAGAGGCTAGGCTCAAAACTGCATCCTCAGTGGAAAGACCCTGCCTAAAGCCAAACTGCGACGTTGAAATTACTTTTTGGCTTGTCAAGTATCTTATTAAGCGTGTATTTATAAGTTTCTCTATTATTTTTGAGGTTGTAAGTACTGATATCGGGCGGTAATTAGAAGGGTCAGTTTTGTCTCCGTTTTTGTACACAGGTGTAATAAGCGCGTGCTTTAAGGCAAGTGGAAAAATACCTTGCTCAAAACATAAGTTCGTTAAATGGGATAGTATGGGTGAAACTATAGTATGGGCCATCTTTAAGAAACCTATTGGTATTTGGTCCCAACCTGGTGCACTATCATTTTTTAATGAGAGTTTCACCGAGCTAACTTCTTGTTGGTCAGTTTTAAGTAACACAAAAGAGAACACAGGAGCTGTTTTAGTACTACTAGTGTAATCGTATAGAGCAGCGCTTTGGTTTGATATTACGTCATTCGCTAATAGACTTCCTATGTTAGCAAAGTATTTGTTTACTGCATTTACGGATCTTTGAGGGGAATTTTCAGATATTATTAAGTCAGAGTTTTTTGAATTAGGGGTTTTTCGTTGAGTTATGTTGTTAATAGTTTTCCAGAGCATCTTTGAGTTTTTTTGTGATTTTACGAGCAAGTCTTTTTCGTATTTACGCTTTTGTTTTTTAATAATGCAATTACAAAAGTTACGATACCTTTTATAAGAAATTTTTAATATTTCGTTAAACGTGTCTTGTTTTAGCTTCTTCTGCATGTTGTTACGATTAAGAATGCAGCGTAAAAGGCCAATGGACATCCAGGGTTTGACTAGCCTAGTTTTGTGTGAGATAGATGATGTAGTCGTTGCGGCTCTTAGACAGGATTGAAGTGTGTCTATCAGATTGTATGTAAGAGTATTGGGGTCTGTAATACTGTAAAGCTCAGATAAATCACATTCTTTAAGATTGTTAAGGGCTAAGTCAAAATCTATGTTTGTTATTGTTTTCCTATGGGAAGACGTTACTGGAGTTTGCTTCGTCATCTTTAAATAAATCATGCTATGGTCTGTTATGGTTGTGTTTATGATAGCTATAGTTGCGGATTCGTATTTGTGGTTTATTTTCAGGTTGTAGTGATCTAGGCAATTTTTGTCTCTGGTGGGATGACAGTGGCCGGGAAGGATTTCATGCGTTGCTAACATATTTAGATAATTTAATCTGTTTGTTCGTTCTTGTGATTGTTCTGTATGTCTGTAAATAGTGTTTATGTTTATGTCTCCCGCAATTATAATGGTTCTGTGTAAATTAATACTGTCAAGGTACTCGCTCAGGGAGTTTGTGAATTCTCCTGAGTCAGAATGTGAGGGGGATCTGTATATGCCAAAAACTGTAAGATCACATGATACATCAACTTGTAGACAAGAAGCGTGTGTCAGAAATACTTCTTATACAGTGACATTATGTGAGTTTTTAATGTAGACAACCACTCCGTCAGCGCTATTTATGTGATTATTAGTTTGATATGATGTGTAGTCTTTTAATTGAGGTATAGGTCTATCCGATTTTAGTCGACATTCACTTAGGATAATCATGTCGATGTTAGTTTTTAGGTTAGATAAGTTTAGATTAAAGTCATCGAAATTTAAGTATACACTTCTAATGTTTTGCGATATGATAGAAAAATCGTCGGTGTTATATTTTATTTGTTGACAAAATTCCGGTATTGAGTATTCAAATACTTGAGCCACTTCAGTGGTGTCTAAGTCTTGTAAAGTTTGAATTGTACTATCCATTAATTAAAAAAGAGTAAGATATGTGTAATTATTTCTAAATGTATTGTTGTAGTAAGGTATACGTAACGATGAATATTTTGTTTATAAATGCTTATAGTGTAAAGATAGTATATTTTGAGTGATCCATTATGTAGAAAGTATAAAGTATGTGCAATTAATTCTACCTGTATTATTGTTGTGTATAAGTAACGAGGTTTATTTTGTTTAGATATGTTTTTTGTGTAAAAGTGATATATTGAATGTGATTTATTATATAGAAAGTGCAAAGTATGTGTAAATATTTCTATCTGTATTATTATTGTTATTAAGTTATAAAGGATGTTTTGTTTATATATGACTCTGGTGTAAAAGGAGTGTACTGTGTGTGATTGTGAATATAGTTGACTACAAAGAGTGCATGTCAACGAGATGAAGATGTTGAGATGGGCGGGAGGTGTAACTCGACTCGATAAAGTGCGCAACGAGCATATAAGAGGCAGCTTTAAAGTCGCACCAATCGACCAAAAACTCACCGAAAAACGTCTCAGATGGTATGGTCACGTCAAAAGAGGAACTGAGGACCATGTGGTTCAGATTGCACTGCGCCTGCCTGAACAGAAGAAAGGTAGAGGCCGCCCGCCACTAACCTGGTGGTCTAAAATCCAAACAGACCTCAAGAAAGCCCAGTTGCCTGAAACGACAATCCAGGATAGATTATCCTGGCGCCGAAAAGTGAGGAGACCCGACCCCAAATAATGGGACAAAGGGCAGGACAAAGAAAGAAGACCTTAATTTAGAACAATTCAAGCCGAGAAACAAATCCAATAAGTAACTTTGTATGGAGATTAGTGTTAAAATAGAACATTTACTTTTAGAGCTCGTCCTAATACCCAAAGTTGTGCAACAACTTTTGATAATTTGTTTTATGCGTAGATGGTAGACATTCATGAAATCTATGTTAAGTAAAGGACAGGCAAGACCACATAGTCAATTTAGTAGCATTAGGTTATTCAGTTGAGATTCGCTATGTATGAGGATAGTAGTAGACGTATCATCTTTTCTTAGGTAGACCCTTCCAAATGACGTCCAGCAATATTTATAATTTTTCGACTTAGCTCCATCTCGGGCGAGAAAATGTAGGCAGGCGCCCTTAGTTGTAAGATGTTCTGTGACGTATATCGGAGTATACTCATCCTTATAATTACCAACGTGCTTAGCACAGAGCTTTTCCCTTTGATGAGATCTATTAAATTGTTTCACAGAGTTCATGAAGTCTGTCTTTAGCATTGTTGAAGTAAATTCCAGGATTATTGGACTATTCTTACCAGTATGGCGTTTATTTTGAACTCTGTATATGTCGTTTATTTGACTTTTTTCGATATTACACTCAATCGAACTGGACAAATGCAGTGCTATTTTTACCAAATCTTCTTTTGATTCATTAGTAGATTTCGGCACATTTTTTATTTCAATACTCGATTTACGAATCCCGCGTTGAAGGTCCTCAATTTTTTCCTCCAGTGTCATAATGTGCTCCCTGTCCTTCTTTGATTGGCCCTCCAAAAACTCCAGCTTTTTCTTCAGCTCTTCATTTTGTGAGGATAGGAAGGCAATGGACTGCTCAATGTTATTATTTGTATTTTTAATTTCGTTTAAAGTAGGATGAATTTTATTTAGCTCGGTCATTTGATTTGCCAGTAACTGAGAAATCATTATCCTAATCTCCTCTTTAAAATCACTCAAATTAGACTCAAGGAAACTCGGAATTTTATTTCGGAGTGAATAGGGGTTGGGTGGTGTCTGTAGGTCCGTTTTGGTGGACATGTCTGATTCCGAGAGGGATCTGTTTCCAGTGGCATCCATTTTTCAGTTATAGATTCAGATCGTTCTACTAGGAGTTAAAAGCCAGCAGGAGTAAACATCCGAGTCAGTCATAAACAAACACCAGAAACCCGGGAGCAGAAAATTGCAGTAATCTAGGTTTTCGGTTTTGCTTCAATGTACTAGGACCTCATAAGGCCCTAGTAGTTAGCCACTACCGGTTACGATTTTTATGATGATGCACACCCACTTAGTTTCAACTACTGTCGGTAGAAGGGGGTGGGAGGAGTTTGACCCTCCACTCGTGCGCAGGGGGCGTGACCCAAGGTTACACCCCAATTGATGACCTCAGTTGTGCCAATTCTGATTTGTTAGGTAGAACAAAGAGTAAATCGGTATCTTGTGAATGGGCAAAATGTCGTACGTGTACCAGGATGGTAGTAAGATAGGATATTACAATAATTCACTGAGTTCACTTTGTTTCACTACCACAGCACAGTCTTCTCGAGTTTATGCGTTCCTATTTTTTTGTCGGATTTAATTGCAATGAAATAGACTATTATTTAAATACTTTGTTAAAAGAAATAGATATACAGTTTACAAGCACGTCTACACCTTACGACGGTCCGGGGGAAGAGGTAGGAGAGGAGTATTATTACGACTATAATATGAGAATAGTGCGTCAAGATCCCGTTGTATCAGCTCACAGTCATGTCTAGACTTAACTTTCATATAAATATTTTTATCATCGGCATACATCAAATGTTTTGAGTTACTAAAACATTTGTCTATGTCAAACAAATAGGCACAATAGAAAAGAGGTCCGAGGTGGGATCCCTGCGGCACTCCGGAGGGTATATCGATGAAGTTAGATTTGAATCCCCCAACAGTTACAGCTTGTGAGCGGTTTGTTAGGTAAGATCGTATCCAGCGCAATAGATCGCCATGAATTCCCAATTTATATAATTTTGCGAGTAGTATGTCATGGTGGACACGATCAAACGCCTTTTCAAAATCCGTATAAATCGCGTCCACCTGCCCATCGGACTCCATCCCACATAATACATCATTACAAAATAGAGTAAGGTTAGAGTTAGTAGAGAGGCCCTTCATAAAACCGTGCTGAGTATCCGGAATGCCCCGTGAAATAACTGGGTAAATGATGTTGTATATATTTTTTTCGAATATCTTACTTATTATAACAAGAATTTTTTAGGTATATAGTCCAGGTTTCGTCAGTTAGGTAGGTACTATGCTTAAGTAAATAGTACATTATATTGCCGAGTTATCAGTGCGGCCTTGAGATGTGGTACTATAATTGAAACAAAAGAAATTTCTTGCAAGAAAATACGCTAAACCCTGCGGCAATCCTATTTCGTTTTTGTCATAAGTGTGGGGTTTGGTAAATAGTCAATGGATGAACTCGAATCTATGATCTTTCATTTGCAGTTTCGATCTTAGATTTAAATAAAACGAGGCGACAATGTCATACGACTTTAATAAACTCTTTTTTCGTATTTCAAAGCAATGAGTTTGCTTAAACTATTTAACATATTTAGATAGAAATTATAAACAGATCACAAAACAGATCATACGCAGCTACGATCTGCGTAACTCAGTGGTCAGAGCATTCCCCCCGTAAAGGAAAGACCGTGGGTTCGAGTCCTGCCAACGACATCGCTTTTTGTGATCTGTTTATAATTTTAATAAACTCTTTCGGTAGTTTACCTTAGAGAGACAGCTACACAAGAGATGTTTAAGTCTTACTTAAATTGACACTAAGTAAGTACCTATATATATTTAGGCTGCATACACAGAATAGACACCTAGCGGACGCATAGACTTGCGAACTCTCATTGCTAGGTCTATTTTCTATGCGTAGACTACCGCTTGATGTGAATGCAGCTTTAGGGATATACTTAAGCCTTAAATTCCTATAAAACTGTTACCTTGAAGAATCAAAATGTGCGAGATACCCGCATCGGTTGTCAAACCAAGACATGTTTATCCCTTTGAGATTTAACCTTAGTGTTCACAGCAGGAAAAACTGACAAATGTATGTTAATATTATTTCGAAAAGATGACAGGGGTAAATATTTTCTAACTTTTTACGAGTATACTGTGAAAACCTTCGTGGAAATTACAAATAAATATAAATATTTTAAATAAATATTTTTTTTTTGGTCATTCTCACACAACGTCATCTAGCCCAAATTAAGCTAATATAAGCTTGTGTTATGGGATCTAGACGACTGATAAACATACTTATATATTTCTAAATACAAACATATTATTCATAGAAAATACCCAAACTCCGAAACAAACATTTGTGGATCACACAAATAATTTGAATCGACCCGGAATCGAACCTGGGACCTCAGGGGCGGCAGTCGCATACTCATACCACTGAGCCACCGAGGCAGTGCAAATCCCAACCTACTTATTCTCATATTAGTTATACACATTTTATTGGTCTACAAACTACGTAGGTTTATAAAGGAAGACTGACATGATGTATTGAAACGAGCGAATATAAAAAATTGTTCATCTTTTTTTATATTGCCCTTGACACTTTCCTCTCGTGCGCTACACTAGCTTAGTGAGGTGTCACTCGTAGCAACAACGTTGTTCAAGGGCTTAAGTATATTCCGCCGGGCGCCACTGGAAATACGTTCTGCTTGTAACCAGAGACGCCCGGCAACGGACGTTAGAGCGGCCGCGACCTTGTGCCATGAAATTGAAAAAATTGGGAATTGAAAAAAAAAACTGCTTATATTTTTACAATGCTTTTATTAGCTTCACTTGTATGTATGTTTGTTTGTAACCGACTCTTTTGGGTTCGATTTTGCCCTACTTTGAACGATCAGATTTAATTCAAACTTTGCACACCTGTCAAAGACCGATGACAATACAATAATTCTATTGAAAATAAAAAAAAACAATGAAAATAAAAACTAAAAAATGAAAAATAAATACTTACGTAGTTACAAAAACACGCTTTTATAGAGAATCCAACTAAAAAGTAGAAAATAAATTTTAATAAGTTTGAATTAAGAATAGTGTAAATACGAAATAAATGACGTACATATATTATTGTTAAAATGTATAATTATTATTGAAAAAAAAGAGTAGAAGAATTATCATTTTGATAATATCTTAAAATGAACCTCACGCTTTTTTACAATAATATACATTTATTTCTTATTTACACTATTCTTAATTCAAAATTATTACAATTTATTTTTTACTTCTTAATTGGATTCTCTATAAAAGCGTGTTTTTTCAAACTATTATTTTCATAATTGATTTTTCCTATTATTATTTTATTTTCAAAATCTTCAATTCAGCCTGTTGTTCTATCTCAATTATTTTGTCTCTAGAAAGTAATTAATCGAGTCTTGAAATGAAAGTTCATTCCGTAAAATAGACAAACAAAAGGAAGACGTGAAGTGGGTCTTTATTTTATATTGTAATTGAACGAGTTCGAGATAATGCCAAAATCTCGATCTCCAGTTTTATAACGGGTACTAGTTTCTGGTTCAGGAAGAGAGCTAAGGGATTCTATCTACATCTCCAGGGCCGAGGTCATCGTCACCTGCAAGTGGTGCACCTGCCGACACGTACGAGCATAAATCCTCAAAATACCCGTTAACGGCAATAAGCCATCTGACAGGAATATGAGGGCGTAATGAGCGCCCTTTGTGGCAATTTGGGGCGATTTTGGGGCGAAACACACGCGATTTTATGGGCGTGTATGTACTCGTATTATCGATCATAAGTAATGCACGTGTATTAATTATTCATAACTGTTATGGAGGTAATTGAGTACATTCGATAAACTGCAATTAATTAAACACGATGTAATTGCGGTCCTAGCTGTCGGAATTTGGGTTCGGATTACAGAATGGTTATAGGTATAATCTATAATGTATGGTGCCCGGTATACGAAAAGAGTGACCGAGAGTTTTATTGCCAGGTTCTTTCTCTCGGTTCTACTTATTGCTTTGCGAATCTGGCAGTACATGTAAATATAGAAGCAATGACATTTTTTATTTTAAGTACTTACTGACGTTTGTAAGAGCCATTTAGTGAAATAAAAAAATACAAATAAATAAATCATTTAATTTCACTTCATTTCACGAGTATTACGTGGCACCAACGCAACCAGATAGCTACTGGCACAATGTGGGTGCACATATCTGCTTATCGCTTCGGGGATATAGGCGTGATTGTCTTTATGTAATTAATTACACACCTTATTGGTCGAGTAATACCTATATCACTCTATTATAAGTAGTATTATACATCTATAATATCTACTATATTACTCGATCAATTAGTGAAAGTGTGAAAATCCGTTTAAAATGTTCATGAACTGTAAAACCAAAGCTACTCGTAGAAACTTAACTAAACTAACTTATAGCTGCTAAACTTAAACTACACAAACTAAACTAAACTTAAACTTACATCAAGAAGAGAGACAATTTTAACGGCGCAGAAGGCTCAGAGCATTCAACGCTTACGTGGGTTCCTGCAATTAATCTAAGGGAATCAAAGTTCAAGCAACTTGAGGATAAGATATAAGATAGTAGTTCCAGCGGCAGTATCTTGATTAAACGCGTGTGAGTAAGGCACCATGCGTGATTTGTTATAAACACAGCGTGAAAGTACCACCGTTTAAAAAAAACTATCATGGACTCAGTTTCGATAATAGTGATTAATTTTAAGATTCTTATAAAAAAATGTGTTTGTTTTTCAAAGTAATACTTCCAGTCGGCTCTGTTATCAAAACTGAGTTAAAAATATTTTTTTCACGGTGTAAGCAAAGAAGAGTGTTATTTTAGTATTTCACGGCAATGTTTACGAGAATAATTCAGCTCAGACATTTTAAGTTATACCAAATTTATTTATTAGATAACTTAACAGCTATTGAAACATGACACATGACCATTTTTTTTTTTATGAATAAATTTGAGTGCGTTTGACCGCAATCTTACCTGATGTTAAGTAACGATGCGGTCTAAGATGAAGCACGCAAACTCAAATAATGCCTATTTACTCTTGCCTTGAAAATCCCAAGATTATATGTATGGGGGAACAATGACGCTGGAAGGGAATTCCATTCCTTTGCGGTTCGCATGATGAAAGAAGAAGTGAATCGAGAGGTACGAAGAGGTGGTATATCGACCACATACGGATGGAATCTCAGACCACGCCTTGATGTCCGATGATGGAATGGTGCTGGTGGAATTAACGCACACTCTCCGAAATGTAACCTGTAAAAGACACACAGACTCGCAACCAGACGGCGATGGTCGAGGCTCTGAAGTCGGTTACCATGAGATAGTTTAAAAAATATACTTTGGACACTTGGCCAATAACAAAGTTTCGCGACAAATATAATTCGTGCACCACTTACTTAATACATACTTAGTGTGGGACGCAACGTGGGTTGACACTGGCGCCTTCTCACATTCATCAGCGGATTTCGCATCAGCGGAAAGTCTCAAACAGCGCAAATACTCGAATTTAGCAGGAAACTACATATTTGAGCCGTTTGGGGTGGAGACGCTGGGACCTTGGGTTCAAGTGCTCGCGGCCTATTCAAAAATGTATCGAAACTCATGATCGACACATCTCAAGACAAGACGGCTGGTTACTACTCGTATTTCGCACAAAGAGTAAGAACTCTGCCAGCCTTCTCGGAACATAACCAGTCGGCGACGAGGCGGAGGAGTTCTTTGATACATCTTAGGATTTTGATATCCATTAAGTAATTTTAGTAGGTATAATTAGCATAGGTTATGTACATATTTTGTTAGTTTGAATTGTTGAATAGTTTAAATAGAAAAATTGTATAATAATGTATATTGTAGAATTCTTATCGTAAATAAAACCCCAATATTCTTAATACATAAATATAATATTATATAATATGTAAATATAAATATCTAACCATAAGTAGGTATCAATGAAATTATTTAAATATGAGCAACTAATAAACAATCCTCGTTAGAATTTACAAGTATGATTGTAACTTATTTGTAATTTCTTTTTCAAAAACGCTTTTCGAAAGGTGAAGTTTGTGAAGGGGTATAAGAACATCGATATTTAAAACTAGTGGTCCCTTTGGTCCAACAGTTGACCTCGCGAACGCTACTCCTCTCTCCCCGATTAAATAAATTCCACCAAACATATTGTTTCTAGTTAAGGAATACTTGTGTAAGTTTCGTGAAGATCGGATAATAATGGGTAACCCTGAAAAACATTAAAACGTTATTTGACCCAGTATTTACCCCACTTTGCCCTCAATCCAAAAAAGCTCACTATGAAAAATTCAAGGAACACTTGTGCCAAGTTTCGTGAAGATGGGACGGACGAAAGCAAAATTCTCCAATCTCGAAATGTAGACGCTTCGCTCGCTCGGTCAAAAAAACATCGTTAATAAATCGAGTCTTATATTTAATCTAATATTGCCATTAAAAGTTATTCAATAAAACAAAATTATCCCCTTAAAAAGCGATTCGTTGTCACTCTTATCTGGGATAATTATTTGTTCGCCTGAGTGGAATGGTTTTGTAGTCCCAATTCCCATGGGAACATATTCCCAGGATAAAAGTAGCCTAAGTTACTCCTAAGAACATCAGCTATATGCCAGGGAAAAATCATTTTGCTCCCTTGTCAAAAAATGTACTATTTACCAGCTTAATTTGACCACTTTTTATTGTAAGGAATGTAGGAACTGTCGATGCTTTAGATAGAAATAAAGAAAATTAATTGGTTCACTTATACTTAAGGAAGTCAAGGTGTTATTAATTAAAGTCAAGATTGGATTCACAAGGCAAGAGTGGCAATAGGTAGAACATGTGCGAAAGAACCTGGCAATAAAACTAACGGCCACATTTTTCTAATAGTCTGAAATTACGAGTACATTGTATTATACGAGGTAGGTAACGAGTCTAGTAGGTAACGAGGTAAGTAGGCTCGTAGGTAACGGGCTACAATTAGTTTAACACAGTTGTCAAAGTAAATAGACAAGTACAATAAACACTATAAAGTCGGTATAAATAGTTTGAGTGAGGAGCAAGCACCTCATTTCCATTGCAAAAAAATTAGCAGTTGATAACAATCTTAATTTTTTCAGCCATCTATTTATGAATTACATGGCACACTAAAAGTTTTGCACTTCTAGCTAATCGGAACTATTTGAATTTCAAATGTTATATTTTTTTAAACGTTGCAACCTTCTTAGTAATAAAAAGAAACAATTGGCGGGAAATCATTTGTCAATTGTTTTTTTATCACACATCAAAGTTCTACGTATGCAACGTAAATGGAATTAAGTCGAAAAGATTTTACAGCGATGATTTTTTATTATTTTAAAAGTTTTCTCTCTCCGCAAGACTGTGCCGCTCGTCTTCAAAATGCTTTTGGGAGAGAAGCACCTTGTTTGAGCACCGTGAGGCGATGGTTTGCTGAATTTGAGAGAAGTCGAGTTTCTTTACATGACGAATTTCGTGAAGGGCGGCCTGCAACTGCCGTCAACGAAAATAATGTGGCTACTGTTAAGCGGTTAATTGAAGAAAACCCGCGGATTACCTATGAGACAATTCGAGGACTATTGGGGATTGGTATGAGTCAAATCCAGAAAATTTTACACGGAGAATTGAAAGTTCGGAAACTTTGTTGTCGTTGGATCCCTCATGAACTGACAGCGGAGCAGAAACGGGCTCGCGTGGAATTGTGCTCACATATGTTTCTGAAGTACGACCACGGACATTCTAATGCTGTTTATGACATTGTCACAGGAGACGAAACGCGGATTTATTGTTTTGAACCCGAAAAAAAACAGCAATCTTGTGAATGGGTGTTTGAAAATGAGAACAAGCAAACAAAAGTGAGGCAGGCGAGAAACGTTGGCAAAAAAATGATCGCATTTATTTTCTCAGCTACGGGACCCATATGTACAATTCCACTTGAAGATCAAAAGAGTGTTAATGCCGAGTGGTACTCTACCATTTGTTTACCCAGGGTGTTAGAAAAAGTTCGCGAAAGACGACCCAAAAGCCGCGTTCTCCTACATCATAACAACGCTTCTTCACATACGGCCAACAAAACAAAGTCATTTTTAGCTTCCGAAAAAGTACAACTCGTCACCCATCCTGCGCATAGCCCCAACCTAGCACCCTGTGATTTCTGTATTTTCCCAAAATCAAAGATTTGATTTCACTTTTACCAACTCCGAAGAGGCAGTGATAGCGTTCAATCAGCACGTAGAAAACATGCTTTCAGATCTGTGGTCCTCCTGTTTTAAAAAATGGTTCGATCGCATGAAAAAATGTTTAAAATGTAAAGGAGAGTATTTTGGAAAGCAATAAACATAATATTTTGGTTTTAACATGGTGTTTTTTTAAGTTACGCAAAACTTATAGTGTGACCTACGTATTATCTATCTATCTTCGATATATTCTTCTTCTTCTTTTTCGTATCTTTGTCTTCTTATAAATCAAAATGTATCGCCGTTCGTTTGTCTCGTTAAAGCTCGAGAACCACTGGACCTATGTGGTTAAGTTTGGTCTTGAAATAAAAATAGTCCGATCTAAGATTATCTGTGTTTGCTATATATCGTATCGAAAAAGTACCGACGTTACGAACCCCTAAAGATACCATTCCTCTACTGACACCGGGTGTTTTTAAGGTGGACTGCAGCTGTGGTAGTTCATACATAGACAGACGAAACGTATAGCACGTTTGGTCTGTCAGAGAGGTTCAAAGAACACATCACAGCTGTAAAAAACCGCCAAATAAACAAAACTGCGATTGCCGAGTACTTGTTGGAATCGGGTCCAAATCACTGGCTTGAACTCAACGAAGTGAGGGTAGCTGAACAAACGCGCACTTCACGAAGAGGACTATGAGCTGAAGCCAGTCCACCCGTGACCATGGCTCTTGTAACAGGGTCGAAACGTCGGTTAATAAAGAGGTACCATGTATATGGCTCAATAATCGCGTAAAAAACCCGTTTGTCTTAAAATTATAATGTGTACAAAACGCGAAAGTTTAAAAAAGACCTCAATGCCTAGAATAGTGACTAGCTTTATTCTATTAAGTTCCGGAATACTACAGAAAATAGGACTTATATTCTCAAGGGCTGTAAGTAGCTCTGTAAAGTCAAAGTGTACACAGTTCCAGCTTGGTCGAGCAGTTATGTGCAAACACTCTGTGCTCAGAAAACTACTCTCGCAAACTTTTTTCATTTCACTTTATATGTAGGAACCGAGTTGAATAAGTGTTCTTAACCCAGAACGTCTATTGTTTGGTCTAAGAGAAAAGATACTTCACATTACAGGACTAGTTTACGCTTCGTGTTCACTTTTTCTAACAAATAACTCACTCACTAATATGTGACCTTTCTGCGACTTATAGGTATGGTAATATAAATCTATGTTTCAACGTAAAAGCTTATCGCTATTCAGAAATAGTCCGCACGTTAGTTGACATCAATCAGTGGAACCTCGACGCAGAACAAACGAAGTCCAAATGATTATCATTTGGACTTCGTTTGTATCTTTTGTAATTTGTTGTGCATTTTGCAAGTACACTACTAACATGAACTGCCTTCTACAACATTTTTTGGCTTATTTGGAGGGGCTAATGGGCGTTAGGAGACTAGTTATGCATTACCTGCGAACGCTAAAAGTCTTTCACAAGAATACCGTGAGCTACCTTCGAGATTACGATCGAGATCGGATCGGTTCCAAGAATTTTCCAACTAGGCCTCTTGCCTTCATTAAGAAATTCGGTGGCATTTGGTACCTCACGTAGAATGATTTATTAAGAATTTTCTGCATAAAATTTACATAATGTACGGTAGAACCTTGTGGAGAATTAAATTTTACTGAATTGAATAAGTACTCTGTACGATTATTTAAATCGTACAGAGTTGAGAATTTTCGCAAGATGTAAAGTAATTGTAAAATAGGCGCGAGTTTACTTTCATCAACAATTCAAAAACCTGATACTAGCCTAGGCAATAAAAAAAAACAGGGGAAATAATACCTGTAGTATTTTTGAATAGGTACAATTATGCCTTAAGGGGTCTAGGGGCTGTGCTAAAAAAGATATTCAAGGTTAAATGTCAACTTTTTCTGTATTTTGGATATACTCGTATCTCGTAAACGGTGAATTTTAGCAAAAAATAGTAAAGGACGAAGTTGTAACCTATAAAATTATCTACAATAATCAGGGACTCAGGGTAATTTCCGGAGAGCTCATTGCTTTTTGGGATATGATTCTCACTAGTTCCATTGTCAATTTTATCCCACGAAATGTGTGTTATGCATCGCTGCCTATCCCTTCGCGAACATAGGCATGATATATGTCTGTCATTTTGGCAAATGGAACTAGTTTTTTTCTCACTAGTTTCATGGGTCTTGTTACTAGTTTTATGGGAACTGTTTGTGAGTGAGTGAGACTTTTTGCGTATCTGGCATTTTGCGTTTCTGACTTTTTGCGTATCTGGCATTCTGCGTTTTCTGACAATATGCGCATCTGACATTTGCGTATCTGACATAGGGCGTATAATTCTTTTTCTCATTACTGCAATACAGGGACCAAATAGTTGTCGGCATGGGACCAAATTGAAATGGGATCACTTGGGAAGTAGTGGCATCCAATTAAAAAAAATCAAAATCGGTTTACCCAGTCGAAGTTACCTATGTAACAAACGTTAAGAAAAACATACAGTCGAATTGAGAACCTATATACCTACTCCTTTTTTTTGGAAGTCAGTTGAATAGGTCCTTGGAACTAATGGAAAAATATAGCCTCAATAGTGTTGATTAATGATGTATTTAGGCTATATTTCCCGTATTCTATTTCTCATATTCTTTAACCGTATTATGTAACGTACGATTACACTTTTTCGAAACACATTTCATGAGATAAAAGTGCCATATTTTGGCAGCTTTTTTCCATGAAATGTGTTCCCATGGGAATTGGGAACGAGAAAAGTGGGCATCAGTTATTATCAGATTTTGGTTAATTATATTGCTTTACTTCACCAGGAAGATATATTTTTTCATAATCAGTTTTATTATCCACTTTATACAATTTTTGGGACCCTCTGGGAGTTCCACCTTCCCTTTGTTCCTTTGTAGATATACTAATGTTATTTCATGTGTGATAAGAATATTTAATTTTGGTAACTTGTCAGAACATATTAGGTACACATATATAATGTAAAAGCCCACATCTCATAGCTCACGGAATACTAATAGAATTACAACATACAACAGATTTCATGCCTACGTAATACGTACCTTATTTGATTTAATTTACAATAAGAATTAAGTACAACATACATAATTATGTACTAAAATAAAATAAAATATCGTTTAAAAAAAATCTAAAAATCTCCGCGTCATTACTGACTGGTAAGGTTCCCAGAATGCTGGCTGGGTTGCCACGTTGGATTGCATACTAATTCTTTGGGCCAGAAAATAGCCAGCCTTCTGGTCCTGAGTAGCATCGCTTAAGCAATGTCTCTATAAAGGTGGCGAGCGCTCGGACCCCATGACCCCTGTGTTTTAACCCCAAACGGCTTAAATATGTAATCACATGTTATGTTAGCATATTTACGCCGTTTGAGTCCTTCAGTCGATGCAGCAGGATGATGATAATTTAGAAAAACGATGATTCTCGAAGGACATTTAGAAAATAGAAGGCCTACTTAGGCATGTATTATATACTGATTTTCGAAGTAACAAGTCATAGTTTGGTCTGCTGCATATTACTAAACTGCAATATTCTTGTTAATTGTTCCCACTAATAGAATCAATTTGATAGTGTTATTATCAGATATCTGATGATAAAATTAGACTCGGACCGGCTAACGTCAAATGACCACTACTCCTCGACATATCCCGCTCCAGCGCCTTCTAGTGCCATTAAAACAAGTGGTACACCTGCTATCAAAGGACGAGACAAACTTAAAAGTTTCCAGTAAGTCACAATCTGCTGGCCTCTATTACATGGGACCAACAACGTTTAGAAACAAATGGGTTAATAGTGCCTCTGCCAACCCCTTTTAGGTAACAGGGATTGTGATGCAATGATTATGATGCATATGTACCTATATTAATAACATGTTTTGCTGTAAACACTTTAACAAAATGTACATTTTAGTTACTTTATAACAGCCACGTTGCAAAATTAATTCATTTACGGTGAAATTAAATTTCCAACATTATGCAGTTCACGAACTAAGCGTTCTGACAGGGTAGCATAAAATTGAGTAGTTCCGCAACCTACAGTGTGCCTATGACCTAACAATTAAATAATCTTTGCTATTAAGCCAAACTGCAAAAAAAAATTGCTTACGGAATGTGTAGCGCGTGCCATCGTCTTTCTGTGGTAGTGATAAATCATTATAATTAATTAATTCATGTAACATTCCATCCATTAGCAAAAAATGCTGTGATTTAAAAAATTATGTAGCAATGATTCAATAAGTAGGTATTAAATAGGTAGGTAAGTACTTATAATATTTTCAGAAATTCGTGTAAAAGTACTTCCCATCACTGCTGACTAAAAATGTTCATAGAGTGCTCAGGCTGCGTTGCCGCGTTGAATGATGATTCTAAATAGGATAATTTTATCAAGAAAATAAAGTGACATAATAATTTATCACCAGTTTCGCACTCAATTTATTTCTTCAAGCCGTTTGAAAGCAAACACGAAACCGAACTTAAACTCAATTAAAAAGCTTAACGCTTTTCCTGATACTGTTACCATAATGAATGGGATTAACGGGAAATATCAGTTTGACTTTAGCAAGCACTTTATCATTTTTTGAATAAGCCCCAATACAATAATTATGATGACTGGATATGATAAGGTTGGATAGATCGATGGCACATATTTTTATTAGTGAATTATTATTATTTTCAATGCAAAAACACTGAAATTTAGAAATATCTGACAGCGGAAACATCTTACGTAACACCCTGTAATAACCTGAAGACATTCCCATCAGCTGGTCGACCAGAACATTGACACAATTAAGCTAATGTAGTATAATATTGTATTTATTGTTAAGTGAATTTTAGTAATTACTTGTTAAAATTTTGGAATTGTATTAATTTTTTGTAACAACACGTTCCCGCAGACAAACTGTGAAAACTGTTGTGGGACAGAGTATTAAATTATAAGCACTAATATGTACTTATTAAATAAATAAATAAATAAAGCTCGTTTCGATATGTGCCGACCAAACAAGCCGACAAACAAGAAAAAAAAATTCATCCAAAAATAAAACATTATTACCGAATAAAATACTCTTGTTTGAACAACACTAGCTAAAATCAGCTGATTCGGTCATTGATATCAAGTATAGGTAGTACAAATAAAGCGCACCTATGAAAAATCTCTCTCTCTCTCCTGGTTCGAACATTTTGTCTCCGTTTCGCGTCAAGGTCGCCGAGCGACGCCGCCTCCCATCCCTTACGTACTTACTAATAGACAATGGTGGATTGTCTATTAGTAAGTACGTCAAGCACTAGTGTTGGGACGTTTGTTTTGATTTGAAATAACGCATATAACTTTTTTATGATGCTATTTTTTTTTCTTGTTTCGCGCTCGAAAAATATCAAAAGGCGTTCTGGGCGATCAGCTGATGGGGGTGTCTTCGGGTTGATATAACCCTTACGTAACACTCTGTATAACAAAATATCAATTCAGTGGTGTTTTAACCGATTCCTAAAAACCAGGAGGTTGCATGTATGTGTATTTGTATGCTGTAGGTTATTGTTATGCCAAAGCTGCTTTACTTGCTTGCTTTAGTTACCATAGGTAACTACTTACCCAAAAGCAGCTTGGCCAATTCCGTATATGAGTCCGTATACCTACCTAATAATGTGCCGTAGCTGATAGCATGCTATTCAGTATTTTATAATGAAACGTTGCTGACAGCATACTAAGCCCAGTTAACGAACTTGTTACAATCTACTGTTCGCTCACAAAAGCTTGTCCGCGATAAACCGATTAAAACAATTTTTTTGACAAAGCGCTTTCGTTCACGTAATTAAAATAGAGACTAAATCTCTGTTCCAGTTATAAACTGCACTATCTAATAGCCTGCAAAAAAACAGGCACTTTGCTGTCATGAGGAAATTTCATTTCGAGAAATCGAGGCCCAGCGGTCCCAACTCCGCCAGGATCTCATGGAGACATGGAAGGTGCGACTTGAGCAATCAAAGTGGGGAACCACCACCATCGCGGCGGTGAGACCGATCGTGCGACATAGATCATCACTGGGCACGGAAACTTCGGTGAGTATCTTTTTCACATGCATCGTGAGGTCACACCCGCGTGTCAACACTGCGAGGCTTCCGGCGAAGACACAGCATTCCACACGTTGGTGGAATGCTCAGCATGGGCGAGTCAGCGCTGGGACCTGGTTGCGGGCCTGGGCGTAAATACGCTCTCGCTGGAGACCATGCTTCGAGCCATGGTCTCTAGCGGGAGCCAGTGGAACGCGGCCGTTTCCTTCTGCGAGCAGGTAATGCTTGTGAAGGAGGCGGCCGGTAGGTTGAGGGACCGTACCCTCCCCGCTGAGTTCCGAAGTGTTCGGCGAGGACGCCGCAGACGAGACTAAGCCCAGGACCATCGACCTCCATGATTGGGGCCTGAGGACGATGGATAAGCAACCCACCGTCCTTACAGAATCAGGCTAAAAGGGCTGCGTGATGTGGGGCTTAACTCCACGCACGCCTTCACTCACCGACGCGGGATAAAACCCGACCCCAAAGATGCGGGGTAACACCCGACCACCACGCAGTGGCCACGCAGATCGCCAAGGTCCGCCGGGTGCCACTGGGAATTCTCTCAGTGTCTACCGGAGGCGCCCGGCAATGGACGTAGGTGTGGCCGCGGCCCAGGGCAGCGGATTTAATATTAGCTTTTAAACTTTTCTCAAATTATTCTACATGTCAAAAGACCAAAATTCGTGTAACATCAAGAACACCAAAATTAGATTAACAGGCAACAACATTGAAAATATGATTTGTTAATCTACTTATGATGTTAATGATGTTCAGCTACTTTTGGAATACTAGTGTTCAGCTACTTTTGTGAATACTAGTGTTCAGCGTTTTATGGACGTTTGTATGTTGAGTTTATTTTGTTCTCGTATTGCGTCACTGACTTATGACATTTTTAGTGTTCAGATGTTTTGGAAGTTTGTATGTGTTCAACGACTTTTGGGGCCGACTGTACCTACAATTTCATACATACATTGGTCTATTATCAAACCATAATTCCTCCACATTAGCAATTAACCAGATATTAATACCACGGTGGGTACTATACTAACAATAACAATCGTTTACAAAGGTGGCCCAATAACATATATCATTTATTGTACAGACAACAGTTCGCCGGGCGCCACTGGACATACCCTCTGCTAGTTTAGGATTCTTTTCTGATCATCATATAGGTTAGTAGTCGACCCACAATCGTATCGGCACTAAACGATAAACCGTAATGTTTAAAAATATAAAGATAGAATAGTATAACACTGTACCTGGGTATTTGAATTTGAATCCTCGCTAAACACCATATAGTTATAGGGTAGTAGGATAGTGGTTGGCCCACAATTATATATTACTATAACTAGACTTTTACTCAGGCCAAGCCACAGTGTACAATGTTTATTATAACAACACAAGATAGTAAGATAAAATAGTATAACATCGTATCTTTTAGTTATTACCACTACGGTATTCACAGATCAACTGAACCTGACGCCTTTGCGTTGGCCATTTTTATAAAGATCAACAATAGAATAACAATGTCAAATTAACTAAACAGAATGCACCATTTTATGGTCTAAAAAATATGGATACATTGAATCTACGTGAAATAAACCAAAATTGCGACATATTATCATATGGGAGAAATTATAGCGAGCCACCAAAACATGTCGTTACAAATGTAAAAGTATACGGCACTTTAAGTAGTAGCGAAGACGAAAATGAATATACGTGTTCTAATAAAACTATCAAACGCAAAAGATCTCACCCGTGTTCGAAGCAGTCATTTAAGAAAAAGAAGCCCAGCGATTCTATATTATTTATTGATCCTATGACTAACTATAATTATAATTGTGA
Organism: Nudaria mundana; assembly: GCA_963556515.1. Lineage (NCBI taxonomy): Eukaryota > Metazoa > Arthropoda > Insecta > Lepidoptera > Erebidae > Nudaria > Nudaria mundana. The sequence goes on from OY748291.1 coordinate 12,308,948, forward strand.
ACCTCAAATTCTGCAACAAGTGGATAAAATAGAAGAACTACAAGAAGCTATTGCTGAAAAAAGGAAATATCACAACAGTTTAATGATGAAGGAGACATACATACGGGTATAATAGAAGAGCAGGTACAAGACGCTAGAGCTGAAAAGGAAATATCACAACAGTTTAAAGATGAAGTAGACATACTTACGGGTATAATAGAAGAGCAGGTACAAGACGCTAGAGCTGAAAAGGAAATATCACAACAGTTTAAAGATGAAGTAGACATACTTACGGGTATAATAGAAGAGCAGGTACAAGACGCTAGAGCTGAAAAGAAAATATCACAACAGTTTAATGATGAAGGTGACATACATACGGGTATAATAGAAGAGCAGGTACAAGACGTTAGAGCTGAAAGGGAAATATCACAACAGTTTAATGATGAAGGAGACATACATACGGGTATAATAGAAAAGCAGGTACAAGATGCTAGAGCTGAAAAGGAAATATCACAACAGTTTAAAGATGAAGTAGACATACTTACGGGTATAATAGAAGACCAGGTACAAGACGCTAGAGCTGAAAAGGAAATATCACAACAGTTTAATGATGAAGGAGACATACATACGGGTATAATAGAAGAGCAGGTACAAGACGCTAGAGCTGAAAAGGAAATATCACAACAGTTTAATGATGAAGGAGACATACATACGGGTATAATAGAAGAGCAGGTACAAGACGCCAGTGCTGAAAAGAACATATCACAACAGTTTAATGATGAAGGAGACATACATACGGGTATAATAGAAAAGCAGGTACAAGATGCTAGAGCTGAAAAGGAAATATCACAACAGTTTAAAGATGAAGTAGACATACTTACGGGTATAATAGAAGACCAGGTACAAGACGCTAGAGCTGAAAAGGAAATATCACAACAGTTTAATGATGAAGGAGACATACATACGGGTATAATAGAAGAGCAGGTACAAGACGCTAGAGCTGAAAAGAAAATATCACAACAGTTTAATGATGAAGGTGACATACATACGGGTATAATAGAAGAGCAGGTACAAGACGTTAGAGCTGAAAGGGAAATATCACAACAGTTTAATGATGAAGGAGACATACATACGGGTATAATAGAAAAGCAGGTACAAGATGCTAGAGCTGAAAAGGAAATATCACAACAGTTTAAAGATGAAGTAGACATACTTACGGGTATAATAGAAGACCAGGTACAAGACGCTAGAGCTGAAAAGGAAATATCACAACAGTTTAATGATGAAGGAGACATACATACGGGTATAATAGAAGAGCAGGTACAAGACGCTAGAGCTGAAAAGGAAATATCACAACAGTTTAATGATGAAGGAGACATACATACGGGTATAATAGAAGAGCAGGTACAAGACGCCAGTGCTGAAAATAACATATCACAACAGTTTGATATAGGAGACGTAGTCTTGACAAGGTACTATGTAAGAAAAACATGGAGATACTACATAGGAATGATTGAAGATAAAGATTTTAACGCGCGACGCTACTTAATTGCTTATTATAAAACAATTGGAAAAAATAATGACAAGAAATTCGTAAAACCAAAGCGTACTATTGATAAAGATACCGTGCCTGAAAATTGCATTGTAAAAGCGGTGGAACTTTTACAAATAAACGAATGTCCACAAGAATATGTTTTAATGCACGACAAAGATAATATTTACTTTACTTGATTATACTTAGGTTATAAGCGTTGTTTTCAATTACCTACTTTTAAATAAGTACCTACCGACTTAGATACATTGTTAATTTAGTTATTGACGTAGGTATAAAATCATTATGTTTGTCATTAATATTTTTTTCTAATAATTTTATTTTGTGAGCATTTTATATTCATAAATACAAATTGTTGCCTAGGCATCTGTTCATTTTTGAAATCATAAAATATAAGTATTCAAATTGCTTATCATGTTGATTTATAAAGTCTGTAATCTTGCCAAAGATATATAGGAACTAATTAAAATTAATACCATACCCATTTATCTATTTGTAATAAAAATTAGGTACATAGTATCCACATTTATTTTCATTATTAAGTGTTATTATTTTGTAAGGATTATTCTATTTTTACGTAAGTACAAATTATTACCTAACTACGTACTGAATGAAACCAATTAAGACTGTTGATTGAATTTTAAAAATATATTGTTTTATTTGTCTAGCCCGCCTAACTTTGCTTACGTTCTAAATAAAAACAATTAGTTTTAGACTATATGACTTAAGTAGGTATAGAACTAATTAACTACAACACAATCTGTTTATTTGGAAGCATATTTTAATGCAATATTCAAGATTTATTTATTTACCTTTTGGCATTGTTATGAACACTGCCTAAGTATCTATTTAATCACGATAGTATTTCCTATTTAGTTACGGTCACAATTTTTCGTCCTACCTTCGTTACCGATTATGATGGAATATATTATTATACTGTATTTTAATTTCATAAAATAATTATATCACTAGCATGCTTACATCCCATGCAAGTTTGGTTTCATTGAAAAGCTTTTGAAACAGCTAAAAAATGAAAAAAAAGTAGTCCTTTTCATTCAAATCGTCACGAAATGGTTTTAACATATGAATATAACAACATTAATGTTGCAAAAGGTAAGTTTATTATTTTTTATAGGTAGAATAACATATTATGTTCACACAGAGAGCGTAAAATAAAATTTAAAAAGACTTGTCTTTCCAGAAAAAATAAATCGTTTTGTCACTAAATGGACAAAGTTTAGTCATGGTCCCTAATAAAAATGGCAATATCTAGTAAAGAACACATTTTTCAAAGTAAAGTAATTTTTTTTTCTTGAACTTTAAGATACAGTGTGTCGAATAATAATATAATCCAAAACGATAATTTAAAAAAATGTCCGTTTTATCCACATAGTCACGGTGCAAATTTTCACGGAATGACCCTTCTACAGTTCATACACACATGGGCGGATTTGCTTGACACATTGGAGTTGTCACGGCATCCTGCTCTTCATAATATTTCACAACATAATAACCCACTTAATTCGTCTAAAGTCAAAACAACGTTCACCACACAAAAGTCCAATAGTAGCGATAGTATTTCCGAACCGTATCACCGTGCCCTCACTGCAACTGCAAGAACAATCATAGTTTAGTTAATTGTCCACAGTTCCTTGCGTTATCTATTGATGCTCGTCTTAAGTTGTTATCTACCTACTCGTAGTTTTAAAGTGTGTTATAATTGTTTCCATACGGGACATTTTGCCAACCAATGCAAGAAATCGGGCTGTAAGCTATGTAAGCGTAGACATAACACACTAATTAACACTACAGATTTTAAAAAGGCACTATATGGTACTCGAAAGAATAACGGGAATGTTTTATGTGATAATTTGTCCCCATCAACGTCTTTGTCGCGTCATCGTCAGCTGTCACCACTCACCGGGGCGAATAATGTGACCTTGTCAGCGCATGTTGCATCGCCTGAGCGCGGTCGAAGCAGCCGCAATAGTAAACAACACGGTTGTTATCCACCGTTTTAGTTAAAGTATTTGATGATAATAATTGCGTACATCATATCGTGCGGGCAGTACTTGATAGTGGCAGTACATGACAGTACATCGTGTTTTATGAGAGAACGTATTTTACAGCGTCTTAATTTAACAAGTAATCCATATACGGTATAAATAACATTTCGTCTAGTGTAGGTAAAACGTGCAATGTACAAATTGCGTCACTTAGTAACAATTACAGTACTAAGATATTTTGTTTTGTTTTACCATCGATTACGAGTGTTGTGCCCTGTCGCGAGATAGATATTCCGAATCTTAATATCCCTACTCATATTTGTTTAGCTGACCCTGCGTTCTACAAACCATCAGAAGTAGATATTTTAATCGGTGCCGATTTATTCTGGGACTTGTTAGGTACACAGCGGATACAGTGGGTAGCGGAAAGACTGTATTATGCGACACATTATTTATTTATTTAATTTTACAGAAAGCTTACAGACTAATTACAAATTGAATATTTAAATAAATATAAGTAACCAAATCGCTATTTACAAGCCTCCACATTTAGGTAAGCAAAACCGATAAAATTTAGGTTTGTTGCTTTCACCCAATAACAATAAGCTAAAAAAAATATAAAATTGGTAAGGATATGAACCAAACTTAAGAAAAAAAAACTACAATACATACTGAATACAAAAAGGAAATAATATTAATATTTTTTAAATTTAATCACGCTGGTCGTGCCAATTGGACGTTGTTTCTCCCGTCGAAGTAAGAATCGGCTAAAAGTCGCCTCACTGTCGCTACACTAGTGCTGAACAGGGTCTATGTCAAGCTCTCGTGGTAGTTTATTAAAACTTGTTACACTTCTTATGGAGAAGGTATTGGACCTGTAGTTGGTGGAAACGAGCTAAGAGCTGCGGACAGTCAATGTTGCTGTTTGCAATATTGGATAGGCAACATTATGTCTCGAATATTGCGTCTCGTTTCTAACGGTACGAAATAGTATCTTTCACAACGATGTTCGTAGTCAACTGAATATTGCTGTGCCCTATAGTCTAGGTAGCGTAGAAATTTTCTTTGAACACGCTCAATACGGGACTTATGAATCTCATACTGAGGGTTCCAGACTTGAGATGCGTACTCCAAGTGGCCGCGTACGAAAGAGCAATATAAAATTTTCACTGGTTTTAAAGACCGGAAACAGGCCGTAACTCGTAGTATGAAGCCCAGAGCTTTAGATGCTTTTTTAACTACATTTTCAATATGCTCATCGAAAAGAAGCTTATTGTTTTCACATATATGATAAAAAATTGCTTATATAATTAAAAAAATATTATTAAGCAGTTTTTTAATTAAATACATATATAATTAAAAAATTGCTTAGTTATAATTAAAAAATTGAGAGCGCGCAAAATATTTTTTTAACATTTTTCTATATACTATCAAAACACATTTCCAAAGTTTATATAAAGATTCATTGACTGGCCCTGGGTTCCGAGATTTTACCATTTTTATGCACTACACTATTCTATCATCATTAATGTCTTTAAATCGCTCCCTAAGAGAATCTCTTTTACCTAAACAATAAATGGCACGGACTGCCCTCTTTTGTAATATAAAAATTGTTTCTATATCTGCTGCATTTCCCCAAAGTAGTATTCCATAGGACATCAAGCTATGGAAGTAACCAAAGTAAACTAGCCTAGCAGTAGCTACATCTATCAACTGCCTAATTCGTCTCACAGCATATGCAGCAGAGCTAAGCTTATTAGCTAAAATGGTGATATGGTCACCCCATTGTAATTTAGAATCTATTGTTATTCCTAAAAAGGTAGTGTTATTTACAAATTCTAACCTTTGACTACCCAGCACGACATGGACGTTTGCTTGTCTGACATTGGGCATCGTAAATTTTATACCTCAGCTACTTTATACCTCACCACGGGGTACGTCATGAGTCTAGTACTAATACTAAGTTGCGTGTGGGTTTTACCGCCAGTTCCCAACGTCATCGGGTATTTCACCAGATCCTCTGGCGTGGAAATACCGCCGATTCTGTCAAAGTTTATACTCTCAACACCATTACCTACGGTATGGCTAGTTCGCCGTTTCTTGCAACCCGTTGTCTGAAGCAGATAGGCATTGAGTGTAAAGACGACAAAGTATCTAACATTATTAAACACGACTTTTATGTCGATGACTTGCTTACCGGGGGAGATGATTTAAATGAAATTATGGTTATCCATACCTGAATACAAAATTAATTAAAAAACAAAGTTTACCGTCAAAGAGCGCCCTCCTAAAATTTCATGTCTATTTAGATAGCAATAATATTATTCGTGTAGGCGGACGCTTAGACAATTCCCTTTTTTCTTATGATAAAAAACATCCTATGTTGTCATGAATTTACTAAATTATTATTTTATTTCGAACACAAACGGTTAATGCACGCGGGACCGCAGTTATTGTTAGCATCAATCAGAGAGTCATCATTGGCCTTTAGGTGGCCCAATTATGTGTGCCAGCCGACAAGGCCGCGGATGTAAGCTAGTAAAAGTGTATATCGCTATATTTGTATGTTTTGCTACCAAAGCCATTTTGGAATTAGTGGGTGATTTATCCAGCAACACATATTTACTAGCATTATATAGATTCATTTCGCGTAGGGGTAAGCCTATCCTATTCGGACAACGGTACCTCGTTTGTTGGAGCCTACAACATTTCCAAGTTTTTAAAATCAAACTGCGATTCTTTATCCGAAAGGGTGGCTAATGAAGGGATTAACTTTCATTTCATTCCTAGTTATACACGCGGACTTTGGGAATCAGGGGTAAAATCGACACGTTTTCACTTACTTCGAGTGTTGGGAAATTGTCATTTAACATGTGAAGAGCTTAACATAACGTTGACTCAGATTGAAGCAATCTTGAACTCCCGCCCATTAACTCCGTTGCCGTCTGATCCTGCCGACTGCACACCGCTTACTCCAGGACACTTTCTAGTGGGTCGTCCGTTAACATCCCTACCTCAACCCGACTATCTGAACAACTCCATCAACCAATTAACCCGTTTTCAACGAATTGAGCAGCTTCGCAAGCATTTTTGGAATCATTGGAGCAAGGAGTATGTTGCTGAGTTACAGCAGAGAACTAAGTGGCGTTCCTGTAAGGGCGAGTTGAAGCTGGGGACATTAGTTATTGTCAAGGATGACAAACTTCCTCTTGTAAAGAGGCGTCTAGGAAGAATTACTGCTGTGCATGCTGGAAATGATGATATTGTTCGAGCAGCAGACATTCGCACGTCTGCAGGAGTCATTCGAAGAGCATTCAACCGGATATGTCCATTGCCCGTTTGCACTTCAGTTGATGGTTGAAAGTGTGGCTTTCAACGTCCGGGGGCATGTTAAGGGCGCCCTCGCCTTTATTAATAGCAAACTAATTGATGCGGTAATTGCACTAGGTTTTATACACCGTCAGTCCTCTCCCCTCTGGACACCGTGGTGTACGGTCGTGTATACAGTAACTGCTACTTTATCTTATATTTCTTATTAAAAATAGTGCATAACATTTACGATAAGTAATAGGCGCGCAGAGGCAGCTTACGGGTCGCCCAATGCAAAACAACTAGTGCAAGTGAGACAACACTACATTTCGCGGTTGCTGCTAGCCTCACGGCGTCATTACGAGTGAGCGTAAACAACGACACAATAGAAAGAGGATCGTTCAAAAATTCTGCAAGTACCCACAATTAAATAATTTGTATTTTGAAACTATCTTAAGATGTCGGTGAAACGTACTCCGACTAAAGTAAGCCCGTCGCCTTTGAGTAACACCCCGCAAATGACCTACGGATCTGATTCCCAACTGTACGTATCTCCACAGGGATTAGAGGCTGGACACTTAGATAACTTATCACGTAGGTTGAAGCGCAAGGGCGACGGTGGTTTGAGCGAGCAAACATCTATTCTCGATCATATGCAAGACATGTTTGACTCGTTTGTTCAACATCAAAACATAAAATTTTACCAACTTGTGAACTCAATTACAATGATTAAAGAGCAAAACACCGAATTATTAAACAGCATTGAGTTTATTTCTACAAAGTATGATGACATGTTAGATAAGATGCTCTGTCCGGAACAAAATAATAAGTGTTACGAACAGAAAATCGAATCTCTAGAAAGTAAGTTGGAACAATTAGAACGCAATTCACGAGCTTCAACCATTGAAATAAAAAATATACCTAAACAAACTGCAGAAAATAATACTGTTTTGTGTACTTTGGTTGGGAAGATAGCTGACCTGATTCAACAACCTTTAGCTGTGTCTGACATCCAGGATATTTACCGCCTAAAATCCTCGAAAGAACCAACCGGTCATGTTGTAGTCAACTTTCAATCTACTTCTATTAAAGATGGTTTCCTTAAGCAGAGCAGGGACTACAATAACTCATAAAGATGCCAAACTTAACGCTTCTCACCTACAACTGTCATGTCCTACTAAACCTATATTCATCGTCGAATCGCTTACAAGCCTGGGAAGGAAGGCTTACATGGCTAGACAAACGGTAAAAGACAATAACTTCCATGGTACTTGGACCTCGTATGGGAAAGTGTACATCAGGAAAACACAGGATTCGTCAGTATTACACATTGACAGTGAACGGGACCTGCAAAAAGCCATACAGGAATGACTATTTATAAGTATTTCTAATAGGTGTTTGTTATTGTATGCACTTATTTTTGTTTACTATATGTACATTTCTACTCGTATATTGAAGGTCCATTATCGCTTGTATTATGATCCACAAAAACCTGTTTGCATAAAATATACAATTCAACACTTGTGTACTCAAACATACTTTTAAAAAATATACAATTATTATATCTATTTACCAACCTATTTACAATAAGAATTACAATATACAAAATAAACATAATTATAGACTAAAAATACCTACATTACAAAATATCGTTTAAAAAATACTCCGCGTCATTGCCAACTGGGAAGGTTCCCAGAATGCTGGCTGTGTTGCCACGTTGGATGGCGGTACTTATTCTTTGGGCCCGAAAATAGCCAGCCTTCTGGTCCTGAGAAGCATCGATTAAGCGTTTAGCAATGTCTCTATAAAGGCGGCGAGCACTCGGACCCCATGACCCCAGTGTCTCAACCCCAAACGGCTCAAATATGTAATCACCCGCTAGGTTAGCATATTTACGCCGTTTAAGGCCTTCAGCCGATGCAGCAGCAGCGCCGGTACATCCGGATGTGCTTGGAAGGTGTGAAGGTGCTAAGGTGTCAACGCATGTAGCGTCCCACACCAAAGGCCTTCCCATCTTCCACGGTAGCAAAGACGTACCGTCCGGTCTCTTTCCATCGCTTCGTGCTAAACCATTTGGTTCACGTACGGCCGGAAGACCTGCGGTATAAATAGCCCTATGAATTATGTCGTTTAGAATAGCGTGCCGAGGTATACGACCTGCGCTTCTGCTACAAGAAAGGCCATGGTGTCCCAGATTATCGACGGCCACGCCACAGGTGCAATGATGCGGGGATACACAAGGTGTACCCAGCCGAAGGCAAGTGGCAATGCGGAAGGTTGTGTCGTCCAACATTTACCAACCACATATCAATATGCTCCATGCCTACTTTACAATCAATACTGCAACATTTTTACACAATTACACTATTAAAACATATTCAAATATTATACCATAATGATCTACATAACTGCTATATATCAACAAGATCCCTACATAAACTTCAATTTACACTTTAACATTATTACATAAGAACACTATTAAAACATATACTAATATACGTTAACGTTCTAGATAACTGCTACATAATTATTTTAACAAGTTCCATACAGACACTACAACATTTTCACATAACTACACTATTAAGACACATACATACTTGCTCCATACATATACTTTTGGTCTCCATACGCCCTTATATTTCAAGTATCACCATGTATCTCAAAAATCTATACTCCTTGTTTAAAATTCGATAACACAAACGTTTTAAATAACAATCTTGATCATTTTTCAATTGCCCAAGCATCTACTTGCGATATAGAACAGTGTCCTAAACTAATAAAATCAAAAGTGTCTACTTTAAAAATTATTCATCAGAACATTCGTAGCATTAATTGTAACATTTCTAGCTTCTTAACCTTAATTGAAAGGTTTAAAACGGATTGGGATTTACTAATACTAACCGAATGTTGGTTACCACTTACGCGTCACATCCCCACTATAGACGGATATAACTTTGCACAAAATAATACAAACTTAACGCAGAATGAAGGTGTGGTTGTATATTTCAAAAATAACATGCATATTACAATAATTGACCCTGAGCTACAAGATGCAAATTGCTTATTGATTACAGTGGATCGGCATACTTCAATACTTGGTATATATAGACCTCCAGGCTACAAGGATCCCTCACCTATCATATCATCACTAGGCGCCCTTCTTAGTACTCTACAGTGTGCAAACATTGTTCTTACAGGTGACATCAACATAGATATTATGTCGGATAGTATCGACCCATATACACCTGCCTACTTAGACCTTCTCGCATACCATAGCATGTTACCTGCATATCAGATTCCCACTCGATTCAGAACATGCCTAGACCATTTCATACTGAAATCTAAGCTACCAGCTTTCAGCTATGTCGTAAGCTCGTCTATTACTGATCACAACTGTACGATACTCTTTTAGGAGCGTGCTTGCCCGACCTATAATTTTAAAAGCTGGTAGCTTCAGCTTTCAGCTATGTCGTAAGCTCGTCTATTACTGATCACAACTGTACGATACTCTTTATGGAGCGTGCTTGCCCGACCTATAAATTTAAAATGTTTAAAAAATTAAATTACCTAACTCTCGACGACGATATGCAAAATATAACTTTTAATCCCATTTTTGAAACTGCAAACCCTGACACGGCAACTACTCTTTTAATCACTATCCTAAATTCAAAAATAAAAGTTAATACACACTAGGTGACAGTTCCCAACCGTAAGAGAATTAAAAAACCATGGATAACTGTTGGGCTGTTAAAATGTATGAAAAACCGTGAGAGACTTCATATGAAATACAGGAAAGATGTAAATAATCATTTCAATAAAGTGACATATCTCAAACAGGAATTTTTGTAACGAGATCTTAAAAAGTCAAAAAGGGAATATGAAATCAATTTGGTAAATAATGCAGTTAAAAGTAAAAGTAACAAAATGTTATGGGACACTATAGAACAAGTCACTTATTCTAATAAATTAATTAATCCAGCTACTGACCTTCTTTGTGAAACAAACCCAATAAATTCTATTAATAGTGTAAATCAATTCTTTGTCTCCATCGGCCAAAACTTAGCGTTAAAGGTATTAAGCACTCATTCCTCTAACGAAACACTACATACCCAGGGCTATCCATTTTCATTCGGTTTAGTACCCACAGATAAAACAGAAGTACGAAACATCATTTTAAATTTAAAAAAAGATACAACGGTCGGCAGTGACAATATCTCAGGGGCCTTTCTCAAACGTTATCAACATATCTTATTGTCTCCTCTTACATACATATTTAACTTAGTGCTTTCTACCGGTGTTTTCCCTGCCCAATTTAAACTTGCTGAAGTTATTCCTGTCTACAAAAGTGGTGACAGATGTTTGTGTTAACAATTATAGGCCAATCTCTATTCTTTCAACTCTTTCCAAAATTACAGAAAAAAATTTAAATATCCGGCTTATAAAGTATTTTGAATCCAAAAATCTGCTCTCTAGTTCCCAATTCGGCTTTAGATCAGGCTCTTCAACTTCAGATGCTGTACATGAACTAGTTGAACATGTAGTTTCCAAACTTGACTCCAAAAAAAAAGTAATAGCAATATTTTTGGATATAAAAAAAGCATTCGACACAATTTCAGTCCCACTTCTAATAAAAAAATTGGAAACGTTAGGGATCCGCAACACCCAGCTGGATATATTTAAAAACTATTTACCTGACAGAAAGCAGAGAGTACGGGTTGGAGATGTTGTTAGCGACGACCTGCCTGTGTCTTTTGGTGTTCCCCAGAGAAGTGTGCTTGGTCCTACGATGTTTCTCGCGTTTATTAATGATTTATGTAAATGTAGGGAAAATTGTTACTTTCGCAGATGATACAGCCTTAATATTTCATGGTGATAGTTGGGAGTCAGTTTATGACGCTGCTCAGAGTGGGTTTGATACGGTGTCTTCCTGGCTTAGAAACAATGGTCTAACGCTCAATGTTGAAAAAACAAAATATATACCTTTTTCCATCAGAAGCCCGGCTCTCGATATTCATGACAAACATTCGATTATAGCCCACTCTTGCCCAACAAACCTCTCCTGTTCATGTACTCTATTAGACAGAACTTCCAGTATCAATTATCTTGGTGTCATAATTGATAGTTCACTAAATTTCATGCCTCGCCTTAACTTACTTTCTTCTAGAACGCGAAAACTTTTTTTTATTTTTAAAAATCTCCGTCATGTTGCTAGCAGATCAGTGGTTAGAATGGTTTACCTGGCCTTATGTCAATCTATTTTGACATATTGTATTAGTGTATGGGGTGGTGCTTGCAAAACTGACCTAATTGAAGTAGAAAGAGATCAAAGAGCAGTTTTAAAAGTCAGTCTGTCATTACCCTTCCTCTTTCCAACAACTGAACTATATCAACTTTCAGAAGTTTTGACAGTTCGACAATTATTCATTCTATGCACGGTTCTTAAGCAACACTCCTTAATTGAATATGATTCGGAATTTAATAAAAACAAGCGGCTTAAACATAAGGTCTGCTTACCAGTAAAACAATGGAACACGTGCTTTGCTGGTAGATTTTTTGGATTTCTAGGCGTATACTTATATAACAAAATCAATAAAGTTCTTACTATTTGGCCTCTAACAAGGTACAAATGTAAAGAAGCCCTCTCTAATTGGCTCAAATCCCTGAGCTATGAAGATACAGAAAATCTTTTAAGTATGGTCATATAGATCGGTAGATATGGATAATAACACAAACTTACATCCTTTTACACACACACACACACACACACACTAACACACACACACACACACACACACATTCAAACACACACACACACACACACACACACACACACATACAAGCACACACTGCCAGATAGGCATAAATTTTTAATGTATAAGTACCTAATTAATGTATAAGGTAAATGATTTGTGTATTAAGGATATTCTACCCCATAAGGTACTTACCTGCTTCCACATGTACAGAGACGGGAGAGGCTGGTAATCTGTCATACAGGGTCTCCCTAGTACAGACACCAGTCTCTCACATATATACTTTATGAATACCAAATGTACCTAAATTAAGTTTTGCCATGTATCATCTATGTGAGAGAACATTTGTTCTGTAGATAAGATAAGACTTTATTTAAAGTCCTATCTTATCTTATCTTATCTTATCTTAGTATTGTCCAGTAGACCTCGTGACAGCGCCGGTGTCTGTTGCGTAATCGTGTGTGTCAGTGAGTAAAATGAGTCGTCAGTACGAATATTCGAACGTGGAGTATCTAGCAATGGTACAATTGTATGCCATTGCTAACCACAACCTACAAGAGGCTAGGCGATTGTACTCCCAGCCGGAGCACTTCAATGCGTTACGGCTACGAGGAGTCAGTGATCCTCAGGTGCCGACACGTGGGACCATCTTGGCTGCAACCCAGCGCTTACTCGACCACGGACAGTTCCGGACACCGTTACATGCACAAGCCTGAGGACGTTTGAATGATTATTCCCAAATGGAAGTCATCAAACCCGCGAAGAACTACGCAGTGCGATAGTGGACGCTTTTGATATTGTGAAAAGTGATAGAGACACATCGAACAAGTTGAAAGACATACAATTAACACGTGCACGTTTGTGTATCGAAAGGAATGGACTCCATATCGAGCAGTTACTTCGGTACAGAGAACTGTAAATTAGTGTAAATAAACTGTAAATAGGTATGCAAGTTTGATTTTATTTGTAAATAGCTCCAATTTTTTAAATACGCCTGAAATACCTCCTCGCAGTCAGTTGTAGTTCAGTGTATTTTTATTATTATTATTACATAGTTCAAAAGTCATTATCACAGACGGTCCTAAGCCCGTGTAAAGTACGAATGAGAAATTGGAGTGTGTATTTTATGTTCAAGTAGGTATGTTTCGTAGTGATACTGGCCATATTGGCTGCGAAGGGTCATTGCTCCCTAACACATGATTTGCACGGTACTTAGAAGCGCTCGAAGGATGGATGTGTGTGTGCGAGACGTGCAGCCTTGAGCCTGGCGTCCGCGTATACTAAGTATAATATCGTACTGCTACTAATGTTAAACTTGATCGAGTGAGAAGAATTACAGAAATGACTAACTTTTTTATTATTATCAGTACAGTAATTTAGATGTTAAAAAAGGAATCCAAATATTATTCCGAGAGCGAACCCTTTCGACTGCTGACGATGATAAAATCAGCGTGTATAAACGAAGGACACACGTCATTCGAGCTCTTGTGTGCGACCTACAATATATCCAGGCAAGTTGCTGTCTAACTTACAGCACCTGCCTCGGACCTGAAGCCTGTAACCTATACTAAACTAAATACCTAACATTATCTAGAATCATCTACCATCCACGACCCCTTTAGCCGTGGCAGTATAACTTGTAATCTGTTATGTCGAACATTATATATATAAAATCATACTAAGTGTTCCTATTTGTTACTATTCAGTGCAAAGCACCTAATCTCGTAGGGAAGAAATATATCTTCGTTACAGTGGCGCCCGATAAAAGGCTTAAAAGGTTACAGGTCTCAAGGTCAAGGGCACGTGCAATTTATAAATTTTTTTTCGGTGAATTTCTGTGTATTCGTCTACAAGGGTACGTACTATTGAATAAATGAAAGTGCTAATTCTGTGTATTTAATAAATAACAGTGTCACAAAACTCTAAATGATTACTCTGTCTTTGTAATTACGACGCGCACGTGGTAAGCATATGCCATGGCCGCGCAGTTCTTATCTACGCAACTAGTCTACATGTTACAAAGTTACCTAGTGCTAGCACCCTTCTAGACGAGAAATATAATAATTCTATTTTTTCTCCTATATTTTTTTGTGTACTTCGTATCTTCTCAACCGATAACCATTGCGTACGCAATTCATTTGAGCATCTCATTAAACCTGAATTAGCGTATGAGGTACTCATCAGAAGTGGCTCGTCTGGCGAATCTGTTGAGGAATTACGCAATCAATTATCCAAACTTTCCAAAATATCCCCGGAAGAAATTTTATATTCTAAATATACTCCGGAGGACGATATAACTGAATGTAATAATTCCATATTTAGAATAAATAATAACATCACGTCTTTAAAATCTAAATTCGATAGAAATCTTTATAATAGAACGGAATCAATTATTCACCACGTATTTCATAGACTATCTAGAATTGATATATATCTGCCTACCACCGCAAAATCAATTAAGCCCGTCTGGGAGGCCTTTGGCCCTTGCGGATTTAACCTCATTAAATTCACCAAGTGGTCAAGAACCGGTCTGCACTAAGGGTAGCATAGTATGGATATAACACCTCCCCCTTTAAGAGGAGACTTTGGGGTAAAATTTAAACAAAGTCTCTGTTAAATCCTGGTTCTGAGTGAAGCAATGGGTATGGGAGTATTTTCTTCCGCGTCGTGTCTGTCAGTCATGGCTATCATTTCTGGAGTAGGTTGGGGTGGTGTTCTGTTAAAGTTAAGTTTAAATTGGAAGGGTTGGTTGCTGCCGGATTTACAAGATCTTTTAAAACATAAGTAACTTACAAATAATAATATAAAAATTACAATAATAGCGACAGTAATAGAATAATGTGTCCCATATTTAACTATATGAGGGGTTTGTAGCTTTTCTAAATCGTTAAAGAGATACTGTAATTTTATTTTATTTTCTTTATTAATGTCGTCTAAGTCTATGTTATTTAAGTGAATAGGGGGCACATCATTCGTTAAACTATCTAGTTTTAGCGAGTTACAACATGAGTCATTGATTAAATTAAAGTTTGGCATATGGTTTATAGGTGAAGTAATATTTAACACATTAAATTTTGGTATTAACGTGGTGCTCTTACAATATCCAATACAACTGTTTGGAATATGTAGTATTCCGGTACCTAGTATAGTTGTTTCTAGCATATTTGAATTTAAACAATCTATAGAAATTTTGTTACTGTCGGATTGTATGTAAATCCATTTATTATTTATCAACGGTTTCCAAATGTCCAGTTTTCCAAAAAGAATTTTGGTTTCACATTGTTCAGGTTTTTGATTGTGCACTTTAGCTAGTAGTTCACTTTCACATGTAAGTTTTGCGTCGGTAGAATACACATTTTCAATATCACAAATATAGTCTCCAGGTCTTATAACTTTACACTGTTCTAAGGTATCTAAAACACAGTAGTGAGATTTGTCTTTGGTCATTGCTATATATCTAGAATTTGGAATGATTAAACTAAAGGAATTAGATTCTCTAACATTATGTGGAATGGGCAATGCAATACTATGGAACAATATATATTCTTTAGTGTTTACCAATGGCACTTGTAGTATGAACATTAACTTGTGGCTCTTGAAGTAACACGCTAACTTAGAAATACTTAAAATAAAGTGTACGGCATTAATGTCTAATGTAACAGGGAGTTCGAGGTCACTAGATATGTGTCGGTAGTTATTGGTAAGCTCTCTATATAGTTGAGTTGGTGTTATGATTGACGGGTGCAACAAATTTTGACCGCTAAACAGAATAGCGTTAACTATGTCTTCCAATTGAAAAGATAAAGTAAGTATAGAGGTCTCTAATGCATTTAAAATTTCGTTAACGTTGCTGGCTAATTGGAGTCCATTTGTAATTTCTGAAATGTTTCCGATGTTAAAAGAGAGTTTGTCAATAGCTTCGTTTAAATTAGCTTCGTTGTACATGATTTTCTTAAGGGTATCATTAAAACATGTTATTACAGAACTTGTAACTAGTATGTTTTCTTTCATCAGTGAAGTCAACTTATCTTCGCCGTACTGTAAGGAGTCTATAGCTTCGTCGTATCTAATTGCGTCGTCTTCGTTAAGGGTACCAAATATTTGTTTTAAAGCTGTTCCTATACCTCCGAACCATGCGCCGCGTTTGGTTCGGTTATCTACCAAGTGTGAAATCGAGTTAAATTCCTTGTTCAAATCATGAAAACGAGCTGTCAATGGTTGTAAGACGTTGTGGCATTCTGTCATAACTTGTATGATTCGAGTTTGGTTGCATAAATATTCAGAGGTTTTTAAGGCAAATTCAATGTTGTGTATGTGTGGTTCAAAGTGTGAAATATCGATAGGAATCAATATTTTTAATTGTACATTATTAATTTTAAGTTTACCAAGATGATCGAAATACAGCCCAGAGCTTGAAGTAATCGGCTGGACGAAGTCTTGAGGGGATTGACCTCGAACAAGACTGGAATTAATAACTAGTGTTAAAAGTAAGGTAAGAAATCTCTTAATAGTATTACTAGCATAAGGTAAGTTAACTTTAATACTAATCTAATTTATTTACAGATCTACGGCGACGTCAGCGGGTTTCACTTGGTCAAAGTGATGGGTGACATGACGTCGGTTAATGAGTAAGGTAAGTGTATTATTGCCATTTATTTTGACAATCTTATATGGCCCTTTCCAAATAGGGGAAAGTGCTTTGCGTAGTCGCAAATGGTTTTTTAAGTAAACGTAATCGCCGGCCTTGTAGGTAGTCGGACGGGTACGGGTATCGTAATACCTTTTGGAAGATTCTTTAGATTTCCTTATAAATTCAAGGGCTTTTTCTTTAGAGTATTTCAGTCTACTCTGTAACATACGAACATAATCTGGATATGTCGCACCGGTAGGTTCGGTGAACATAGAGTTTGGAATAAATGGTTTGGTACCAAATATTAATTCATAAGGTGTGTAATGTGTAGTGGAATGTATGGTTGTATTGTAGACGAGCATGGCTGTGTAAACGTAACGAGGCCAGTTCGTCTGTTCTTCATTAATGTAGGATTTAAGATATTCCTTGAGAGTCGAGTGACTTCTCTCTAGAGCTCCTTGGGTCTGCGGGTGGTACGGAGAAGACCAAAGGTTTTTTATTTTCAGGAACTCGCAAGTCTTTTTAAAGAGATCTGCAGTGAAGTTAGTGCCCTGGTCGGTAAGTATTGTTTTTGGGATGCCAAAAATAGATATATAATGAAGGAGACACTCGGAAGTTTCTTCTGCTGTTGTACTGCGGATTGGATATGCAGAGGAGAATTTTGTAAGGTCGTCTTGTATAGTTAAGATATACTTGAGTTTCGCTGGACCAGCTTCGGGAAGAGGACCGACGACATCGAGGGATATTCTCTGGAAAGGTTCTGTTGATGTGGTGGTTATCTGCATGGGTGAACGATTTATTTTTCTAAGAGCTTTATTCTCTTGGCAGGATTTGCATTGTTTTACATAGGATTCAATATCGCTACGCATTCCTTTCCAGTAAAATCTTTCTTTAATTCTACTATACATTCGGTTAGAACCGAGATGACCTGCAATTGGTATGTCGTGATTGTTGGCAAGAATTTTCTTTATTTCGGTTGGAGTTGGATATAAGACGTTATTATGATATATCTTAATTAAGATATTGGTGTCGTGAAAGAGGTAAGCAAGGATGTTGTGAATTTTAATAAACGAGTGTTTCTCGAATGGATTTCTTAGATCTGAAATGCCTATTTCAGAGGCATTGTCGTAGTGGGTCAGCTGATTTCTGATAGTCCTTAGTGTAGTATATATTTCAGGATATGACGTTTCATCAAAATAATGTACCTTCGTGAATAATAAGTAAATAACTTTATTATTGCGTTGTATTTTTTGGAAGGAAAAAAGTTCTTTTTCAGAGTTCAGCAGCAGAGTACTTGTTTCAGGGTCGTTTAGAATATCTTGGATATAAGGGTTGGATTCATCCAGGTCAATGGAAGTAGGTATAAGGATAAAATTCGATGAACATTTCATTAGATTTTCGTTATGCTCTTCTATCTGTGTATTGAAGGATCGGTTTTTGTCTGTTATGGTTTTCAGGAAATTACTATAGTCGTCACTGGTAGAATTAGAGTTGGAGCTTGTCGATGGTTGAGGATGTTCTTCTGCGATTTCATCTGTCTGGATGTCGGGGATAGCTAATGGCGAGTCAAGGTCGGATAGAGGAACGAGGTTTTCCGCGTCAATATCAATATTATCCGGATCTGGATGGGATAGAGGTAAGTCATCTAGGTTAAAGGAAGGTGGGGTAAGTATTAGATCTTCTAGGTCACTATCTAGCTCACGAATAGGTTCTGGGTTTTCGTGTTGAACCGGATTTACGGGGAAACGCGATAGGGCGTCGGCGTTAACGTTGATTTTACCCTTCTTGTATTGGATATCATACTCGAATTCCTCTAGCTTTAAACGCCAACGGATAAGTCGTGATCCAGGGTCTTTACAATTAAACAGCCATTGTAACGGCTTATGGTCCGTGAGGATTTTAAAGCGGTGACCGTACAGGTAAGGTCGGAAGGTTTTCGTACCGAAAATTATAGCGAGGCATTCTTTTTCTGTGACACTGTAGTTACATTCTGCTTTATTTAGTGTCCGTGAGGCATAGGCTATAGGGCGGTCCTGTCCAACAGGGCCCTGGGACAGTATTGCTGATATGGCATAATTAGAGGCATCGCAGGTTAAGAGGAATGGTTGAGTAAAATCTGGATATGCAAGGATTGGAGCTGATACGAGTCTGGTTTTTAGGGTTTCGAAAGCAAGTTGTTGTTCATTTTGCCAGTTGAACGGTGTATCCTTTTTTAACAAGGATGTAAGGGGTTTGGCCATCTTGGCGAAGTTGGGGATGAATCTCCTGTAATAGGATACGAGACCCAAGAACGATTTGATGTCTTTGGGCGATTTTGGAATAGGAAATTTGGTTACGGCTTTGGTTTTATCAGGGTTTGGTTTAACCCCGTCTTCACTAATGATGTGTCCTAGATACACAACTTCTTTACGAAGAAATTCACATTTTTCTGGCTGTAGTTTAAGGTTAAATTGGCGGAGCCTGTCAAAGACAGTTTTAAGGTTACTGATTTGAGAAATTAAGTCATGGGAGTATATAACAATGTCGTCCAAGTAGACAAAACAGCGTGTCCCTTGGAGACCTGAAAGGCAGCTGTTCATCAGCTTCTGGAACGTGCTGGGCGCGTTCCTGAACCCAAGAGGCATTCGGGTAAACTGGAAATTGCCCTGGGGCACCGAAAACGCTGTTTTGGGAGCGTCCTCTGAGGATATTTGGATTTGGTGGAACCCACTAGTGAGGTCCAAAGTCGAAAAATATTTACTATTTCCCAACTGGTCGAGGATTTCGGAAATTTGTGGGATAGGGTAGGTTTCCCCTATAGTTATATCGTTGAGTTTACGGTAATCTATGACTATGCGCCATTTAAGTCTACCTTCAGAATCTGCTTTTTTGGGAACCACCCATATCGGTGAGCTCCATGGTGAAAAGGAAGGTTCTATAATGTTCTGATCAAGCATCTTACTGATTTGTACTTCTACTTCCTTCTTGTGGCACTCAGGGAACCTGTATGATTTGGTATGGACAGGAGTGTCGCTTGTAGTCTTGATTTTATGGTTAAAAGCAGGGGTGTAGGTTAGCTGATCATCTTGCAAATGGAAGATATCTGAATATTGGCTACAGAGTTCTATAAGGGCGTCGGATTCTTCGAGATTCAGGTGATCCATTCGTAATGTTTCTATTACTTTGTCGGTTCGTGCTCGCGTATTTCTAGTGTCGTTAACCAAACGATAGGCATTGGGGTAAAGAGGTGTAACATTTAGATTTAAGTTGGATTTGATGGTGACTGGGGATTCAGATATGTTGGCGACAGTGATGTTAACGCGATTATTGTCCTTAACTTTGACAATACAATTAGAAATTAGTAGGCTATTGGAAAAACATTGGTCGTTGATTATGACTCCTTCAGTAAGGTCAGTCGGTTGGATAGAACACTCGATCACAGATTCAGTACGAGGTGGTATTACATAGAAGGGTTCGGAGAAATTTAATTTTATTTCCAGGTTTCTTATCTTCAGGATGTCGTGAGTATAGTCAATTCTGCAGCCATACTGGGTTAGGAAATCGGTACCAATTATACCATCGTAGGGTAAACTAATATTCCTTACTACATGGAATTTATGTAGCATGGTTTTGTTTTTGATTATCCTCAAATCAAGTTGAAGATGACCTTCTGTCGATGTTGGTTCATCGCCAGGGTCTATGCCTTTCAACTTGATCGGCTCTTTTACTAGGGTTAGCTTTCTGTGGATACTGGATTCTTTTATAAGACATATGGCGGAGCCGGAGTCCACCAATAAGGATAAAGGGATATCTGATACTTGTGTATGTACTAGGATGTGTGGCAACAACCTCTTAGTTGTGTCCAGGTTTATTTCGTATATAGTTTTAGAGGCGCTTATTTGGGGCTGGTTACCCTTGTGACCTATGGGATTAGAGGAAGAGGCACTTATTTAGGGCTGGTTACCCTTGTGGCCTATGGGTTTAGAAGAAGAGGCACTTATTTGGGGCTGGTTACCCTTGTGACCTATGGGTTTAGAAGAAGAGGCACTTACTTGGGGCTGGTTACCCTTGTGGCCTATGGGTTTAGAAGAAGAGGCACTTATTTGGGGCTGGTTACCCTTGTGGCCCATGGGTTTAGAAGAAGAGGCACTTATTTGGGGCTGGTTACCCTTGTGGCCTATGGGTTTAGAAGAAGAGGCACTTATTTGGGGCTGGTTACCCTTGTGGCCTATGGGTTTAGAAGAAGAGGCACTTATTTGGGGCTGGAAAGGGTGTCATTGGCATGTAAGAGTATAGCAGGACGTTGTTGAGGCTTGGGTTCCACGAGACACCTCCGTGGACCCATTATTCGTTTAAATTATCTTCCTGGTGTTGGGGATCGTCCAAATCTGGTAATCGAGGTTCGGAGTTATCCGGGTTCTCGTTGGAAGTGCAATTTACGCGGACAAACTTGTTTCGGAATTGATCTGGATTTGGACGTTGGAATTGGGAAGATTGCGGAAGTTTGAATTTATTGTTATTAAATTCTCGTTTTCGGCAGTTCTCTAGAACGTGTCCTGGGATTTTGCAATATCGGCAAATTATGTTAGAAGAGCTCTTGGACGTGTCGGGCTTGGATTTTATTTGGTTGCTACTTTTCGGGTCCGTTTGTGGACGCTTATATAATGTTAGTTGAATTCGTTCTTCCGACACAGCCACGTTGATAGCTTCGTTCAGAGTTTTAGGAGACCTACATCTTACAATATTCGAAATACGAGGAAGTAATCCCATTAAGAAATGATGGAGGGCTAGGTCGTCCATGGCCGCGGTACGGCCGGATAATTCTTTTACTTTAGTATTGGATAACGATATTTCGGTCAGAAGTTGTGAAAGGTAAGTTTCTACGCGTAATGCATACTGACTAACATTCTCCTGCGGACCCTGTCTGCTCTCTTGGAGGTCCGTTAGAAGGTGCGAGTAATGTTTACGTTCACTGAATTGGGTCTTTAGGAACTCTTTTAGTTGTTCCCAAGATGTGAAATCTTTAATGGAACAAGCAATTTCCGCTCTCCCATTTAGCTGGCTAAGGATAAATTTGAATAAAATTGGTTTTTTACTTTCTGACGCAAGGTCGTAGGCATTATCGCAATTTACTAGGAACGAGTTTAGCGTCTCTCGTTTCCCATCATATGGTTTAACAAACTTGAACAAGGTGTTTAAGAGTCCGTATGCAGAATCGAAACGGGCGGAATTAGGTATTTGACACATTTTGTGCGTGAGTCCGGAGTTACCGATGGTGGACAGCCAGTAGGTACGGCGATTACATGGTTTTGATCTTTTTTTTTTCATTTTATAATAATAGTGTCTTGTGTGGGGGAGGTGAAAAGAGGGCTAGGAAGGGGGGGTGTTTTTTTCTCTCCTTAAATTCAAGAAAAGACCCTCTATACTCGTATGATCCCGTAATCAAAACTCCTCTACCTTTCCTCTGTCGTTGCACTCTCAAAGGGGGGGCGAGGGTTAATTTTTTTTCCTAATCAAAATCATTTGACCTCCTCTATACAAAGGGGCTCTACCAACATATTTAGGGCCCCAGCGAACTCAACTGCTAGTGGCGCACCTGCTGATCAACGGACGAGGTTTGGTAGCCCTTCCGTCCGGCGGGTCGGCTCCAACCTAACCACACGGTTCCAGACGAAGTTAGCCCCTGCGCTTTGTCACTTATTACTGCTGCACCAAATGTCGCCCTGTCTTCACGCTTCTTCTTCAAATTTATAATGGCAGTGCAACAGAAATAAGTAAACGTTCCACAGCGGCCCCAGGAAACCCCACAGCTTCACTTTTCGAGGTGGAGTTCACCAACATCCGTGGACTCCATGCGAACCTCGATGCCGTCCACCATACCTTGAGACGGCTCGGCCCGCTGTGACGTTTCTCACGGAGACACAAATACGCCGCCCTGACAACACGCCTTACCTGTGTTGCCCCGGTTATGTATATATGTATCGAGGAACAATACCGGGGCGCCGCAGGGGTCCGTGCTGTCACCAACTCTTCCTTCTGCAAATCAATGATATGCTATCCCTCGGGAACATTCATTGTTATGCAGATGACAGCACATTGCAGGCATGTGCATTTACAGCGAAGAAATCCCCTTTCCTTCCCCTACCCTCTCTTCAGAATGCATTATTACCAATGAAGGGCAACCTTGAGCTCAATAATAAAAACTACATCGAAAGATGTATAGGGCTAGCTTCGTGGAAACTAGGAATACTGAATAAGGTAAAGCGATTCTTTTCACTGCATCAGAGGTGTCTGCTGTACAAGACGCAGATTGGACCCTGCGTCGAATACTGCTCTCACTTCCGGGACGGCTCCGCGAAGTATTTGCTGGACGCTCTCGACGCTATGCAGCGTCGAGCTATCCGTATTATAGATTGTCCGGAGGTAACGGGAAGCTTTGAGCCGCTAGTTCAGCGCCGAACAATAGCTTCCTTGGCCGCATTCTACCGTATTTACCACGGCGAGCATTCTGAAGAGCTCTTCAATCTGATCCCATCTTCCTTCCGATCCCGAACAACGCGTGCCGGGCAGAGATGCCACTCCCACACAGTAGGTACATGTTCGCGAGAACCGAACGTTTTAAACATTCGTTTCTGTGCCGAACGATACTGGCCTGGAACGCCCTGCCTTTGCACGTGTTTCCTCCCACATATAATCCTGGGTTCAGTAGGTCGTCAAGTTGAGGGCTCTCTATAGTATAGTGTGCTGTGAGTGACCCACAATCGCTTGACGTCGTCACGACTAACGCGAACCCAATACAAAAAAATAAAATAAAAAACTACCTCTATAAAATTATTACTCATTTTGACTCTACTCGGGAGCCCCCCTTGGGGGACTGGAGGGCAAATCTCAAAAACTCGGAATTTTCCCTAGGTCCCCGAACCCCCTTTACATATCTGCAAAAAAAACATAGGTACCTTCCCCTCCACCATCAAGGAGAACAATAAAATTGTGTCAGTGAGTGAGTGAGTAATCCAGCTTTATAAAATATAACAGCTTTTTTTAACAAAAACAATGATAAATACATTCTACATAATCACTTGTTGTATTTAAAAAGAAGCCATCACAAAATAATAACTAATATTACCAAAGTATCAAAATCTCACGCCACGCTATATTCGTCTGTAGACGGCGTCGAATTTTGGCGCGCAGAGCGACACGTCCTCTCCCTGTAAGCGCTTGGCGCGGACTGTTTACTTGAGGCATGCGTCGAGTATTATAAAGCGAAATTTAGGTGTTTTTAAAAGATTATTTACAGCCTATTTTTTATTATTTAGCTTTCTTTTTTTTTGGAAATGGATTGATTTTGAACCAAGGTTTATTTATGTTGTTTTAATTTTATGAACGAGAGTTTTATGTAGCCGAAATAAGAACCAATTCATTGCCCATTTTCTCTAAAATTTGACTAACTTAAATATTTGTTTACTCAATTTTTTTTTATGAAAGTGATAAAAAGTAATCCATACATTTGATAGATGACTTTTACAAGAATACACTGTATTTTTGTAATACTTTTTAGACGTCAAAACGATTAGTGAATTTGTGATATTCTAGACCTCTTCCAGCAAAAGATACGAAAAACTACCGATTGTTTTAGGTCGATTAATCAAAATTTAATGACAAAAAGAAGAAAGTAGCTCACTTATTAGATCATTATTGAAATGATATTTCATGTTGTGCATTAAAACTTATAAAAATACAGTATTTTCAGTGTAAAAACACGTCTGTAAAATCAGCGAAAACGGTAAAATTTAATAGGAGGACTCTTAATTCGATTTCGCTCATCGTAAAGGTTGCTCTGGTAACGCGAGGGGATAAAGTAGGTGACTTCACCGGTTCTTCACAGGGTTCTGGGATGTTTAATTTTAAGATACTATCTTTCTCTTCTTTCAACTTTCCTAGCATAATAAGGTACAGAACACAAATACAAAGCTTAAAATAGTATTTAAAATCACACTACGACATTAAAATATTAAAATGGGATTAGTAATAAAAAGTTTGAGAATCTCTGACTTCTCAGTTTAAGACAAAACAATGACCATAGACTCACAATAATGTGTGGGCGACGATGACGATAACGCCGACCGGGAGCATTCCGATTGATAAGACTGTGCTCTTGTGCACTGGGAAGCGACGAAATGATTTCAAAATTCACGATAGGACACGGCGCCTGCGTGTTTCGCTACGGGTTTGGATTCACGTAAGTATCACGGATATCACTGGAAAACACTGGGTTACACTTCACCACAAATGTTGGATTTTTATTTAACACTAACTAGGTTTCTTCGAAAGGGTACAGCGCGAGTCTGTAGCGGTTGTCGACACTGGAATTTTCGGATCCCACCGCTGCCACCAAAATGTTATACGAAGGTTTGAAAACAGGTTTTTAAAAAAACACTTAAAACTTTGAAGGACCTTTATATAAAGATTAGGATACTGGGATCCTTAAGCAACCGCCCGAGAAGAGAGTTCAATACAGACTGAAGTGTCGCTCAGCTACCGAGCAGAGCGAGGGAGTCATAAATGAGAGTCAGCATAAAATATGGTATCACGGCACTAAGGGTAGCATAGTATGGATATAACAGAACGTAAATTGTTTGCTGAATTAAGTAAATTCAAATACAAGGGTAAAACTTGTGTGCGCGCGTTCTTACAAAAAATTAACGAGTTTATGGCTTCTAGAGGTATTCCTAGGGACAAAGTCCTATCCTTTGCTTTCGAGATATTTTCAGATGATGCCTTACATTGGTATCAAGCTATCAGGGTCAGGGATAGTATACAGTCATGGGAAGATTTTTGCTAATATCTAAAGCGTGATTTTAGTCCACATAACTATAACTATAAATTAATGTCGGAAATTAGATTGCGAACTCAGGGGATAAATGAGAACATAACTATATATCTTTCTAAAATGCAAGGTTTATTTTCTCGTCTAGATACTCCTATCAGCGAGGCTGAAAAACTAGAAATACTATTAACAATATTAGGCCA
This sequence comes from Nudaria mundana, assembly GCA_963556515.1. Taxonomy (NCBI): domain Eukaryota; kingdom Metazoa; phylum Arthropoda; class Insecta; order Lepidoptera; family Erebidae; genus Nudaria; species Nudaria mundana. The sequence continues at coordinate 12,335,183 of OY748291.1, forward strand.
TGTTACACAAATGCACTTTTAACTACTAATTGAGCCAAGCGAGCCGAAGGTGAGCGGAGCCATGGAGCAGGTTAAATGTAAAATGTTCGGATGTTGGTTTCTCAGCAATCTCTTGACAGATAATTAAATTTTTTTCACCTAGATTAATAGCTGATTTCAATTAAGGTCGTGACGAGCTCAAATATTAAATTTAAATACGAAGCCGCGCACTGTTTACAGCAGCGTAGCTTTAACTATTTAATTTTAAATCCTGTAGTATGCCATTCGCCTAATAGTTTGTTAGACATATCCGAAAGTTTATAGACCAGTGGTGATTTTAAATTTTTTTTATTTTTATTTAGGTGCAAGTTTATTTTTAAAATATTTATCTTTGTCACCTAGGTAGAAAGTACGTTTTAAGTTATAAGAATTAGCATTTCGTTGGTGAGCCGCTAGGAACGCTGACAAAAATAGAAGGTAAGTAGCCCAATGACTCGACATAGCCAACGCGTGGCTCATGGACCACATCAGGGTCAGAATTAATATGGTGTGAACCACCATAATATCAGTTTACGACCAAAAACAAGCAACGAAAGAGCGAGAAAAAAAAATAGTTTCATTTGCGGCGAGGTTCATAGTACCTACTATGTATTTTAGGTATAATAGTGTCCCATATACGGTGACCATTTTGAATGAAAGTACTCATAATTGTAGTTACCGTTTGTTGTTGGATTTTTCAAAAGATATTGTAATACTAGCGACGTCGGATTGTAAATTTTCAACGCAGGACTCACTATCGTTTGAGACTAGAACCGAGTCTAAATGGTAAGGAAATAGCCCAAAATTTCTCCAGAAATCCATACCAAGTATCAAGGAATGTTTTATTCCTGGTACTTGGTATGAGTGACAAGAGGGATAGTTTTACCCTGAAACTCGAACGGTATAGTAACTGAGCCCAGAGAAGAATATTTATCGCCACCAGAAGTGGTAAACTTTGAAGGACAGAGTTTGTTAAATTCCAAGTTATTAAAAAAAAATCTATGTGAACCATTTCCTAAGACGGTTACACACGAACCAGAGTCAAGTAGACCAACGGTTTGTATTTTGTTCACCGTTACCGGAATATAGGGAGCATCATTTATTTTCATAGAATCTTCGATTGGGGAACGTTTATTAGAATTAAAAAAAATTGAAACATAGTTAAGCCAATTATGCCACTCGGCTTTATTAGTCTTTGACCTAGTTTTTATTTTGTCCCAATCCGAGTTTTTTATTTTTTTTTATTTTTCATTATGTTTACAAGTAGGTCAATCGACAGAACGATATCCTTTTAGTCCACATTTAAAACAAATCAGAAAACGTGGTCGATTGCAACCATATAAAGAGTGAATGTTGTTTCTGCATCTCGGACAGTACTGTTTAAATTTATTGGAGATATTAATTGCGTTTACCATATGACTAGCATTAGATTTAGTAAAACATGGTTTATAATTTTTATAGAAATTATTATTTGGGGAGTTTTTATTTGAATTAGGGATAAAATAGGCGTTATATGCTAGATCAGGAGCCAAGGTATCAGCTGTGGGCCTAGGTGGTTCCACAAATTGTTTACTACGGCTATGGTATTTTTCGAACCTTCTACACACAGTAAGTAATGTAGGAATGTCGTTTATATAAATTATAGTCAGCAAAGACGTACGGAACTTCCTTCTAAACTTACGGAACCCCAAAGTCATTTTGCCAACAACTCGTTCGCAACAGTCGGAAACCGGTTCGAAACAACACTGCGTCGGCTAGTAAATGCCGTCAACTCACGTCTATGGATAAGAATTATAAATCTACTCACTAACATTTTTTACGTTTTTTACATTTGTATGAATATTGCCAAGGCAGACCGATTCTTGACTGCGATTTTTTCGCATATATTTGCCTATATCCTAAGTCTTTTACACCTTCCCAAGGGGGGTGCCACCATCATCGCGGCGGTGAGACCGATCATGGACGATTGGCTGCAGAGGCAGCATGGTGACCTCACGTACCGTGCGACGCAGATCGTTGCCGGGCATGGATGCTTCGGTAGCTATCTGTTTCGCATGCATCGTGAGGTCACACCCCGGTGTCAACACTGCGAGGTTTCCGACGACGACACTGCACTCCACACGTTGGTGGAGTGCTCAGCGTGGGTGAGTCAGCGCCGGGACCTCGTAGTGGGTCTGGGCGTGGATACCCTCTCGCTGGGGACCATGCTTCAAGCCATGGTATCCAGCGGGAGTAGGTGGAACGCGGCCGTGTCCTTCTGCGAGCAAGTCATGCTCGCGAAGGAGGCGGCCGGTAGGGAGAGGGAGCGTACCCTCCCCGCCGAGTTCCGTAGTCGGTGGCCAGGCCGCCCCAGACTACGCGACTACGCCTAAGACTATCGTCCTCCATGATCGGGGCCTGAGGACGGCGGGATCGCCACAACCATCCTTACAGAAGCAGGCTAGAAGGGTTGCGTGCTGCGGGGCCTTTGCCCCATAGCACGCAACCAGATTCACTCACTGACGCGGGATAAGACCCGACCCCAATGACGCGGGATTCTCGTCCCGACCAAACACCCGCAGAGACCACAGAGGTGGTCAAAGTCCACCGGGCGCCACTGGACATACCCTCTGCTAGTAACCAGAGACGCCCGGCAACGGACGTTAGAGCGGCCGAGGCCTTGGGCCGCGGAATTAAAAAAAAAAAGAAAAAAAGTCTTTTACACCTTTTATGTACCACACCTTTTATACTGTTTCAGGGAATTGATGGGCTGCTGAGGGGTCCTCATGCAGTACCGAGCAGAAGCTGACACAGAATTTCCCCAGCGAAAATTCTTCCCTGAAAAGGTGGGTGTGTGACGTCGGTGTGTGACGTCATACCACGTCATGTGAGCTGCGCGTGCGACGAAGCCTCTCCGCGCCTCAACTGTCCCCCTGCGTTAGCGCGACCTTCTATATAAACGAAGGACACACGTCATTCGAGCTCTTGTGTGCGACCCACAATATATTCAGGCAAGTTGCTGTCTTACTTACAGCACCTGCCTCGGACCTGAAGCCTGTAACCTATACTAAACTAAATACCTAACATTATCTGGACTCATTTTTTTATGTTTAGGTCGACAAATTGACGCCACCCGCCTGATGGTAAGCTGTGGCGACGTCTGGCGATTGTGAGCGACTCTCACAGTATACAGGAATACTATGGAGAGTGGCCCTCAACATGACGACCCAGTGATGTGCCTCTTCACGCTTTGCTTAAAGAACCCAGGGTTATATGGAGGAAACACGTGCGCAGGCAGGGCGTTCCAAGCCACTATCGTTCGGCAGATTAACGAACGTTTAAAACGTTCGGTTCTTCGCGAGAACCGAACGTTTGACCGACGTTTGACCGACGTTTGACGTTTGAACCGAACGATGAGAGTGACATCTCTGCCCGGCACGCTTTGTTCGGGATCGGAAGGGAGAGGGTGGGATCAGGTTGAAGAGCTCTTCAGAACACTCACCGTGGTAAATACGGTAGAACGCGGCCAAGGAAGCGAGTGTTCGGCGCTGAGCTAGCGGCTCAAGGCTTCCCGTTACCTCCAGACAGTATATCATGCGACAAGCGCGTCGCTGCATAGCGTCGAGAGCGTCCAACAAATACTTCGCAGAGCCGTCTCAGAGGTGAGAGCGGTATTCGACGCAGGGTCTAATCTACGTTTTCTACAGCAGACACCTCTGGTGCGGTGTAAAGAATCGCTTTAACTTGGTCAGTATTCTACATTATATACCATCCACGACCCCTTTAGCCGTGGCAGTATAACTTGTAATCTGTTATCTCGAACATTATATACACGCTGATTTTATCACCGACAGCAGTCGAAAGGGTTCGCTCTCGGAATAATAAGTTAATTTATTTATTTATTTATTAGCATAAACATAACAGCCATTTACATATAAATCGATAATGACTGCACTAGTATAAACTGTATCGCAGTCATTAACGCCCATAAAGCAAAACCTTAAGTAATCGAGGCTGTGCACTTAAGTGCGGACATACAAACAAATTATATCTACACAGTAATACAATGCAAAATTAAGTAAAAATGAACACAATACAACTTTTTTAAGTAGGATGGGTTAAGAGGGGGGGGATCTCATTGAAGGAAGGTCTCTCTCTATGTGTGTGTGTGTGTGTGTGTGTGTGTGTGTGTGAGTGTGTGTGTGTGTGTGTGTGTGTGTGTCAAAATATACAGGATATAAAATTAATTCACATAGCCTAAAAGTTCCTCAGTGATACTATAATCCAGCGTTAGCAGCCACATTGTGATTGAATTCTTAACCTGTAAAGTGGTCATATTATAGATATTTAGGATCCTGTTAACTTTGTTGTAAAGTTTAGGAGCCAGCCAATGTAGGTGTCGACCTGCAAGACATGTTCGATGACGAACTAAGGAACAAACAATATCATTTCTGCGTCTACACATAACTTTCGGATCAAATAACATGTGGGAATGTTTACGAAGAATAGCACGCTTAACAAACAGCCGTCGAACTGATAGAACTTTTGTCAACTCAAAGAGCTCCCTGGTAGGAAAACGAAATGGCTTTGAGCACATTACCTTAAGGATCAGTCTTTGGGCACGCTCCAAACGCAAAAGGTGAGTTCTGAAACTAGCCCCCCAAACAAGAATACAATAATTAAGAATGGACTGAATCAGGGCGAAATAGACAATCTTTATTGTACTGGGATCCGCAAAAGAGCGAAGAGTCCTGAAGACGTAAGTAAGTTTCCTAATTTTGGGGATAATATAATCAATATGTGGAATCCAGGTCAAGTGACAATCCAGCATAACACCAAGGTAGCGCAAACTATTAGTTTCAGTAATTGGGTCACATGAACAGTTTATGCTGCCCGTATGGCAAGAGTGGACTCTGATTTTAAAGTTACTGGGTGGACAGGATGATTTTGTTATTGAAAAAGGAATGTATTTTGTCTTTGATAGGTTAAGAGTCAACAGATTTTGACTAAGCCATTTAGTTACTATGCCAATAGACTCCTCAGCCGATTTATGGACTTCTTCCCAGGTCGAACCATCAATTAACAAGACAGTATCATCGGCATTCGATATAATTTTACAATGAGAGAGTTCGAGGTTGCAAAGCTCATTAACGTATACAAGGAATAACGTCGGTCCGAGCACGCTGCCTTGGGGAACGCCATAGGAGACAGAGAGGTCACGGCTGAAGTACTTGTCGATGGAAACACACTGAGCGCGGTCAGTTAAATAACTCCTAAAAGTATCCAGCGCTATTCCACGAACTCCCAGGGCTTCGAGTTTACTTAAGAGGATGGGAGCAGAGACAGTATCAAAAGCCTTTGATAAATCGAGGAATATGCCAGCCACCTTAGCTTTTTCATCGAGGTTTTTAGAGATGTGTTGAGTGAGTTCTAGTATCCTCCGTTGATTTTCCCCGTCGGAAACCATACTGATTATTTGCTATGACATTATTCCTGTTTAAAAAACTGAGAAGTCTGGTGTTTAAGACCTTTTCGATAATCTTGGAGAGGGTAGTTAGAACAGAGATGGGTCTATAGCTATCAATACTGCCTCTGCTTCCGCCCTTAAATATAGGATGCACTACAGCCTTTTTGCAGGCAGAGGGAAAGGTTCCCTGAGTTAGGCATAAGTTCGTTACGTACACAATTAATGGGGTGAGAGTACTTGACGCGGCCTTGAAACTTTGGATGGTATTCCATCCCACCCAACAGCGCATGAGTTCCGAAGACCCATAATTAGTTTATAAATTTCTGCACTATCGGTCTCAATCACACCCATGCTATGCAGTGGCGAAGTGTTAGTGTACGGTTTGGGAATGGTGATGGTGGAGATGGTGACTGGACAACGTTGGGTGATGGCAGTCGCAAGTGATTCTCCCACACCTACAAAATACCTATTGACCACATCCACTGAAGTGCATGGGTCTACAGAGACCTTTAAGAGATCAGTTGCAGGAGGTTGTACGGTATTAAGATTGGTCGCCTTTTTTAATACCTTCCACGTTGCCCCAGGGTCACTTTGTGCCTTTTGCAGTTCGTTTTTGTAGTACTCAGCCTTAAGTTTCTTCAGAAGATTAAATAAGTAATTTCTGTACCTTGTGTAGGTCACTTTGAGAACTGGATTAAGAGGGTCTTTTCTAGAGTTTCCGTGAAGTCTATCTAGATTTCGAGAGCAACGCAACAGGCCAGAAGTGATCCAGGGTTTCATGGGATGTTTTTTACGAGATATATTGCGAGTAATAGTATGTTTAGTTACAACTGTCGAGATAATATTGACCAATTCATTGACAGCGCTGTCTGCATCATTACAGTTAGTGACGGTGGAGAAATCAGTGTTTTCCAATTCAGCAACAATAGCCTCTGTATTCATGTGCTTATAGACTCGCTTAACCTTTAAGATTGGTACATTCGTTTGTAAGATTGTTGGTAAATGATCAGTGACAACAGATTGCAACACTAAGGTTTTAGCATTGCTACCCGGTTTAAGAAAAATATGATCGAGACATCTCTCATTCCTTGTAGGGATTGTGTATGCAGGAAAAAGTGTATGTGATGCCATGAGGTTTAAATATTCCTCACTACAATCGTCATAATTAGGTGGGGTGATATTTATATTAATGTCTCCCATGACTGTAACAATTTTAAAGCCCTCCAGGCGACTCAAAGTTGAGTCCATATCCGAAAAAAACACATTGAGACTTTTAAATGAGGGTGAACGATACAATGAGAGATGCAATGAGAGCGAAATGGTTAGAATGTTTAACAACCAAACAGCTAGCCTCACGAAATATGGGTTCCTCAACAGTGCACTCCAAGTCAGTTTTAATGTAAATAATTACTCCATCATTTTGATTATGGTAATTTGAGACATAATGCTTATACCCATTTATACTCGGAATACTATGAGCTGTTTTGATCCAGCATTCAGAGAACACTATTATATCAAAGGACAGTTTCGTTCTTTGTAGGAGTAACATCAATTGTGAAAAATTCCGATTTACACTGCAGATATTCATGTGAAAGATTGTTATAGACTTAACCGATTGGAGCGCTTCACTAACATATAAGCTACAATTTTCAGGAGTACAATAATGGTTTGTTGCAACTGAAATACTATCAATATCGTCACTTATGCTTACTAGGTCATTAGCCATTTATAAGGATTATAAAGGAGTAAGAGGTTCCGTTTACAAGCGAGTACCAAAATTAAGTCAGAGAAAAGTGGTAAACAGGACGCGTAGCTAGTCATTATTAAGTTAAATTGTTTACAGTGTACAACTTTAATAAGCGTTATGTGATGACTGAAAATAATCAATGAAACTTGAATTGTTCGTAAAGTTTTGTTGAGCTTCGCTGAGATGATTGGCAAAATGTGGCAGTGCAATGCATCTCTACCCACCCCCTCGGGGATATAGGCATGATGCTGTGTATATATATGTGTGTTGAGGTTGTAAATATGTATAGTTTGTGGGAGTATGGCAGTCCAGTTTGGTAATGAGTAAATACTGTGTACAAAGTTAAATGGAAACTCGAAGGGCAGTGTGTGTTGTTTAGTTTGTAGTGTTATGGCGAGTGTTGTGTTGATGAGAAATTGTATGGGTATGAAAGTCCAATAATGGACATGAGGTGTGGGTGCAAGGAAACAGTTTATTTTAATAGGGTAGATTTTAACTAGTCATACTGTCTGTTTAAGTGAGTTAAGGTGCGTTTCACTTCTAACTATTGTGTATGGCTGACCTTCCGTTGCGCGCAGGAATACGCGCCCGTTAGCAGTCCAGCAGTAGGCGTAGTTCTCAGTCTTGGCAAAATCCCGTGCAAGAGAGTGCAATCTTCTAGTTTTTGGTGTTAGACGCTCAGAGATATAAATGGGGTTCACAGGGTCAGCAAAACCAACAGCACCGGAGTTGATTTGATAAGGACGATGTTCTTTATTATACTTCTTTGCCGCACCGAGGAAATTGGTTTTAGTAAGCGTATTCGTGAATTCTATAATTAGAGTTCCAACATCCTGGTTTTTCTTGTCGGGTATGCGGTAAACATCTCTAACTTCAGACTTTTCTACGGGGATCTTTAAGGAGGTACCTAATTTGTGGACCATTTCAAATAAGTTAGTCTTACTCTCCGCATTCCGTCTAGGAACGTTCCGAACCTCTAGGCTAGTTTTATACATGTTACGTTGTAATTCCTCACAGCTATCTTCCAACTTGGAAATGTGCAATACTAGTGATTTACGATCTTCTTCCAGTGACGTCATCTTGGCCTCAATTGTGTTAATTTGTTCTGACACGAAATTTATCGAGGTTCCAATATCGATGTTGGTGGTAGAAATTGATGTAACATTAGTTTTTACATCGGAGATGTGACTTTCCAAGGTATCTATGCGTGAAGTAATGCTACTTGTAAACGTCTTAAATAGTTCTTTCAACTCCAACCTAAAGGCAGTTAAGTCATCGTGGGATTCACTGGATAGACGTCGGCGCTTGTCTCTCTGCGCCGCTGAGCCACAGTCCTCTTGCATATTCATTAAATCAGAATCGGATACGGAGTATTGCGATACAGTTGGAGAACGTTGGACATTACGAAACATCTTTAAAATGCAATGTGAGACAGGAAATCACCAATCCAATACTGTCACCGGTCATTGACCCCGCCCTACGAAAGTATGTGGGAGGTGTCGACGTGCGTATACGCAGGTGGGTGTGACAACCAATTAGTGCAAACGCCAATTACTACCTGTTTGATTGTGATAGGCCGGAACTAAGTTGAGTGTGATGTATGTACCTACAGGTACTCACTACGTATAGGTGACTCAGAGCTCGTCTTGCGCCTGGTACTTTTATAAACACTGTACGTGACTCCAAGGTTTCTCTGTCCGCCTGGTATCTTCGTGAATTTTAGACACTGAATTTAATTTAACTTTATTATTTAATATACGAAAAAAACAGAAAATGGAGCAGCACACGTCTATCAGCTTTCGCATCCGAGGGGGAAGGGGAATAATATTTGGATTCCTTTTTTAACATCTAAATTACTGTACTGATAATAATAAAAAAATTAGTCATTTCTGTAATTCTTCTCACTCGATCAAGTTTAACATTAGTAGCAGTACGATATTTCATTGATGAATTGACGCGGACGAGCGTGGCGCGCTCGCGCAAATCATGTGTTTGGGAGCAATGACCCCGCGCAGCCAATATGGCCAGTATCACTACGAAACATACCTACTTGACCATAAAGTACACACTTCAATTTCTCCTTCGTACTTTACACGGGCTTAGAACCGTCTGTAATATCTACTTTATTATTATCGATAGTGACTTAATGACTTTTGAACTATGTAATAATAATAATAAAAATACACTGAACTACAACTGACTGCGAGGAAGTATTTCAGGCGTATTTAAAAAATTGGAGCTATTTACATATAAAATCAAACTTACATACCTATTTACACTAATTTACAGTTCTCTGTACCGAAGTAACTGCTCGATATGGAGTCCATTCCTATCGATACACAAACGTGCACGTTTCAATTGATTGTCTTTCAACTTGTTCAATGTGTCTCTATCTCTAAGTGCTCCGGCTGGGAGTACAATCGCCTAGCCTCTTGTAGGTTGTGGTTAGCAATGGCATACAATTGTACCATTGCTAGATACTCCACGTTCGAATATTCGTACTGACGACTCATTTTACTCACTGACACACACGATTACGCAACCGACGCCCGCGCTGTCACGAGGTTCATTACGGGGGGAGCCGCAGTGTCGGTCGCGCTTGCTCTGTGCCAGCGCGAGGCGCGGGGCTTGGCGACTGGCGTAGTTTGTTGAATGAAAACGAACTGTACCGTAACTATCGTTGTAAAACTTAAGTATTTAAGAGAGTGAGTCCCCTACAACAGGTTCTCATTTGATGTCTAGAAACTAAATATTTTTTTTAGATTTCTAAAAAAAATACGTTTGTTTTTCAAAGTAATGCTGCCAGTTGGTTCAAAAATTATTCCGAAAGCGAACACTTGCGTAGTGCTGACGGTGATAAAATCAGCGTGTATATAAAATCATACTAAGTGTTCTTATTTGTTAGTATTCAGTGCAAAGCACCAAATCTGGTAGGGAAGAAAGCTATCTTCGTTACATCTTATAGTTATTTTAATCTGATACTCACTAATGTATTATGTTTATACTTGGGGTCTACGATACTAGAGTTCTTCAATAGATCCCTTTGTTTTTTTAAGTCCGCTCCAACGTCCATTTCCGATTGCCTTTGCTTAACACTACGAAGAATTTCCAGTGGCGCCTTCGGTATAGGTCCCTTCTGTGGGTAATTATCTCCTTACCAAACATTTTTTTTAAGATCAAGTACGCCAAATTCACGCAGCCCGCCTGATGGTAACTCGCGACGACGTCTAGCGATTATGGGTGACTCTCACGGTACACAATATTATAGAAAGTGGCCCTCAACTTGACGACCTATTGATGTGCCTCTACACGCCCCGCTGGGAGGAAACACGTGCGCAGGCAGGGTGTTCCAGGCCACTATCGGTCTGCAGAGAAAATAACGTTTAAAACGTTCGGGTCTCGCGAATATGTTTTCGACAGTGTGAGAGTGGCATCTCTACCCGGCACGCGTTGTTCGGGATCGGAAGGGTGAGGGTGGAATCAGGTTGAAGAACTCTTCAGAACACTCACCGTGGTAACGTTAGAATGCGGCCAAGGAAGCAATTGTTCATAATACATTAAATTAAGATTGCCTATATTTAATAACAACAGTGTAATATAAACTAGTTATAAGTTACAAGTCAACAGTAGGTAACCTTTTTCGTTCGATTAACTAATTTCAGTTCCCTACCCTATCATAAACAACTACACACCAATAGATATAAATAACTGTGGGGTGTACCATTTTACTTCATAACGGTCTTTTAGGGTTGAATCGTAATGTTCTAAATTGTGTTGGATTAATGTGTCACGTAAAATATTCAAGTTATATAGGGGTCAGAATTAGCTCAATTACATTCTAGTTTTAAACTTCAGTCAAACCACCGTACCATAGCGCAGAATAAAACAACGTTGTTTCTTCTGCCACGTACCTACCTGATTGACTACAGGATTTGTAGTACCTATATTTGACTGTTAGGTTCAATGGGTTCAATATAAAATATTTTATTGAGCGGAGTTTACGAAGCTCTTTCTTAGACGACTCGTGAATTTCGTTCGTGATCGAACTCCTCCTAAACGACTGGACCGATCTTTTTGAAATTTGGCACGGTCATAGTGACCATCACCGTGAGTGCATATATCTGAATTCATAAAGATCGGTCCAGTCATTTAGGAGTTCGACCCGGATCGACAAACTCAAGTCAATTATTGCAACAGCAGAATGCATTGCATACCTAGTTATATTACAGAGATATTGAAAACAATAAATTACTAGGTATGCAATGCATGCTGCTAATTGCAAATGTTGAGCGGAGCAAATGTTTTTATTACATATCAGAATCAGAATCGAACAATTAAATTAATTAATCGAATGAAAAAACATCTGTTTTCATTGTTGACGCACGTGTTTCCATGGCAACCATTTAATCATCTGGTTTTTTGGTGATGTCCAGGACATTTTCGGTGATAATTCCTCCGTAGTCAGCTCTATTTTCATAATTTCAGATATATGCACTCCCGGGTATGATGTCGACCAGCATGCCAAATTTGGTCAAAATCGGTCGAGCCGTTTCGGAGGAGTAGACACACAAACGATTTTTACACTTGTCGCCTAAGATTGAGCTCCGCTTCGCTCCGCTTCGCTCCGCTCAATAAAACAATACAATTGACACTTACTTAATATGTACATTACCTATTCTAATTATACCTACTAAGATTACATCTAAATTTTAACATGCGTCAAAGAACTCCTCGCCTCGTCGCCAACGGGCAATGTTCTGAGAGGGCTGGCGGCATTGCTACGTTGTATGGCAATGCTTGTTCTTTGTGCCAAATACTAACCAGCCTTCTGGTCTTGAGAACTTTCGATCATGATGATTATAAATAATTTTTTGAATATAAAATTGTGTAAAGTATGGCTTACAGTTTTGCAGCAAAATACCTATATGTAGGTACACCTGGCAAATTTAAATACGTAGTCGTTTTACACATTCATTGGCGAGATGTTTTTATCAGTAGGTAGACTTAAATTATTATGCTTTCAAGGTCTGATACAGTCGTTAATTAAAACGTTTCCTCCGGTTTCCCTTAAATTAATGTAAATAAGTAAAGCAAACTTTAGTAAAGTAAATAGCGAATATAACATAAAATCACATCGCCTTATCTATTCACAGATTGATGATTCCGACTTTGTGAGTGGAGTAAGATAACTCGGAGTTTTGAGATAGGTCGCTGTTGTGTCCATCGCATTATTTAAGTTAACCTGATCCATAATAATAATAATAATAATGAAAATGAAAACGTCATGCGGGCATATTATGAGGCTACAGAAGGGGAAACCAACCTGACTGCGTACCGTTCAAGGATGCTTCCTTTGTTTCAGGCTCTTGAACCAACAATGACCGTTGCCGTCCAGCGACTATCGGATCAAGTGCGGGCTATCCAACGATGCAAGTTGTTGGATCAACCTGTGCTTGATCGACTACGCCTGGAAGTGTTATCTACTCGACCAGCTCCAGCGTCAACGAGAGCACCGTCACCTGCTACACACACGGTTGCAACTAGTGCCACTTTAGTTGATACCGTGCTCGACGTGGGAGATGATACGAGTGATATATCTGTCCAGGTAAGCGAGCAATTAAGGAGTACTTTAGAAGATGTGATCTCTCAATATAGGTTTGCACCTAATTCTAGACCACGGCTACCACGCTTACCCATGCATAGACGAAATCTGGCGTTGATGGGAGCCCTGAATGCGTTGCTAGCTCCGTACTTACGGACTAGCAATGATTTGCTCGATACCCACTCGATTCTTTACTGTGGAGCTATTACCGCTTGTCGTGTTGCACGCGTTAAATTCCCTGAATTTAACCGTGCACCACGATCGGGTGGTGTGCTCGTATGGCAGGCAAGAATCGAGCGACGTATCGGCACATTTAGGACTCTCATTGCGAAGCTAATCTGTTTTAGCCGGGGAAATAGTCGTCCCCGGGTCATGCGTTTCGTGAGTCAGGCATTCGCTGGGACCGGTATTCGTCCCCAACAATACTTAACCAATGTCACAGAAAGTATTGACTTTCTGAAACAGAAAGTGTATGCATGGGCAAGCCGTATCCGTCGTTATAGAGAGCGTGTAAATAGATACTGGCAGAATCGCATCTTCCAAAGTGACCAAAGGAAGGTGTACCGAGAGTGGGAGGGAACTGGACAACGTTTGAGCGACGGACAACTGCCAGATGCTCACACCATGAATCAATTTTGGCGTGACATATGGTCGGTGCCCGTCGAACATTCGGAGGGCGACTGGATCCGTGTCGTCGAGCGTGAATGCAGTATCATCGAACCCATGGAGTCTATTACCATAGACTCCGAAGATGTTAGTTGTGCAATTCGTAAGGCCCCGAACTGGAAAAGTCCTGGGCCGGATGGATTGCACAACTTTTGGATAAAGTGGGTTCAGAGCTCGCATGAACGCTTGGCAACACAGTATCAAGAAGCCCTCGAGTCTGGTTCCTTACCCGCTTTTATGACCACTGGCATCACCTTCCTGCTCCATAAATCAGGTAGTACCACGGAACCTAAAAACTATAGACCTATCACTTGCTTACCTACCATCTACAAGCTCCTTACATCCATTCTGAGAAGTAAATTAAATTCACACATAATGTCTAACAATATTTTAGATAACGCTCAGAATGGATGTAGGGCTGGGTCACGTGGTACTAAGGAGCTACTCCTTATTGACATGGCCATTAGCCAACAGGTCAAGCGGAGTAGGGGCGCCCTCTCTACTGCCTGGATTGACTACAAGAAGGCCTATGATTCGGTGCCTCATTCATGGCTGAGGAGGATTTTAGAGTTGTATAAAATTAATCCGACTCTTAAATCCTTCTTAGTCTCGTGTATGGGGCAGTGGACCACAGTCCTTCGTAAACCAGGTAGTGGTGGGTACGCCTCTGATTCGCATGACTTGATAAGGATTGAGCGTGGTATATTCCAGGGCGACAGTTTGAGTCCATTGTGGTTTTGTTTAGCACTGAATCCACTTAGCACATTGCTGAAGGATTCAGGGCTAGGCTATCGGTTTCGTAGAGGGGGTGAGGTTATTTCTCACCTGATGTATATGGATGACCTCAAACTATTCACACCGAAGCACCAAGATTTAGTGACATTATTAAAAACTACGGAAGTTTTTAGTAATGCCATTAAGATGGAGTTCGGTGTTGATAAGTGTGCGGTTATGCATGTACAGCGGGGGAAGGTTGTAAATTCACCGAATCTACAACTTTCTGAGATAATAACTCTCAGATCTCTCACCGAGACCGAAACATACAAATACCTAGGTATGTCAGAGTCATTGGGTATAGCGGTAGAGGATATTAAGAAATCGGTGAAAGAACGTTTTTTTGGCCGCCTGACAAAAGTTCTTAACAGTTCTTTGTCCGGTGGTAACAAAATGCGGGCTTTCAACGGTTGGGTGATACCTTTATTGTTGTACTCCTTTGGCATACTTAGGTGGACTCAAACGGAACTAGACGCCCTGGATAGGCGAGTCCGTCAACAACTGACATTGCATCGAATGTTACACCCACGATCGTCTGTCATGAGACTGTACATTCCACGGAAGTGGGGGGGTCGAGGCTTTTTGAATGCCAAGAACCTCCACAACCGTGAAGTGTGCAGTCTCAGGGATTACTTCCTACAGAATGGATGTGACATTCATTGCGATGTTGTGAAAGTTGACAAGGGCCTTACACCTCTTTCCTTGGCTAACGAGAACTGGCGTAAACCAAAGGTGTTAAGTACTGAAGACCGTAAGGACGTATGGAAGAGCAAGGAGCTACACGGGCGGTTCTACCGAGTCTTAACAGGACTCGATGTAGACCTGCTCGCATCGGTGAACTGGCTGCGTTTTGGGGACCTCTTTGGGGAAACTGAAGGTTTTGCCTGTGCAATTGCAGATGAGGTTATCAAGACGAACAACTATCGGAAATACATCATGAAGGACCGTACGGTCGACATTTGTCGAGCATGCCACCGTCCTGGTGAATCACTTCGCCATATTATTTCCGGTTGTTCGTATCTTGCTAACACCGAGTACTTGCATAGGCACAATCAAGTAGCCAGGATCATCCACCAGCAACTTGCTCTTCAATATGACCTTATTGAGTCTGAAGTACCGTACTATAAGTACACACCAGTGCCAGTTCTTGAGAATGGTCGTGCATTGCTCTACTGGGACCGATCAATCATCACGGACAGGACTATTGTTGCCAATAGGCCCGATATCGTGTTGGTTGATCGGACCCAGCGTCGGGCAGTGCTCGTCGATGTCGCCGTCCCGCATGACGAGAATCTTGTTAAGGCAGAGAAGGACAAACTTAGTAAGTACCTTGATCTGTCCTTCGAGATAACTGCCATGTGGAACGTAGACTCGACGATCATTGTCCCGATGGTCGTTTCGGCAAACGGACTAATAGCTAAGAGTTTCGATCAACACCTCAAGAGACTCTCGTTAGATTGTTGGATCAAGAGTCAGATTCAGAAGGCTGTTATCCTCGACACGTGCCGTATTGTTAGGAGGTTTCTCAGTCTGTAGCCTCCACCGCCGGTAGTTTGGGTCCTACTCCGCTACTGGTGGGACACTATTTTTTATATTTTTAAATGTATTTGTGTTTTTTATAAATCTATTTAAAAATGTATAAAATAAGAATGTTATTGAATAAACGAAATAATAATAATAAATCTTAAATCCTTCTTAGTCTCGTGTATGGGACAGTGGACCACAGTCCTTCGTCAACCAGGTAGTGGTGGGCACGCCTCTGACCCGCAAGGCTTGATAAGGATCGAGCGTGGTATATTCCAGGGCGACAGTTTGAGTCCATTGTGGTTTTGTTTAGCACTGAATCCACTTAGCACATTGCTGAAGGATTCAGGGCTAGGCTATCGGTTTCGTAGAGGGGGTGAAGTTCTATCTCACCTGATGTACATGGATGACCTCAAACTGTTCACACTGAAGCACCAAGATTTAGTGACATTATTAAAAACTACGGAAGTTTTTAGTAATGAGTTAGGTTAGGTTGTGAGGAGTTCGGTGTTGATAAGTGTGCGGTTATGCATGTACAACGGGGGAAGGTTGTAAATTCACCGAATTTACAACTTTCTGAGATAATAACTCTCAGATCTCTCTCCGAGACCGAAACATACAAATATCTAGGTATGTCACAGTCATTGGGTATAGCGGTAGAGGATATCAAGAAATCGGTGAAAGAACGTTTTTTTGGCCGCCTGACAAAAGTTCTTAACAGTTCTTTGTCCGGTGTTAACAAAATGCGGGCTTTCAACGGTTGGGTGATACCTTTATTGTTATACTCCTTTGGCATACTTAGGTGGACTCAAACAGAACTAGACGCCCTGGATAGGCGAGTCCGTCAACAACTGACATCGCATCGAATGTTACACCCACGATCTTCTGTCATGAGACTGTACATTCCGCGGAAGTGGGGGGGTCGAGGCTTTTTGAATGCCAAGAACCTCCACAACCGTGAAGTGTGCAGTTTGAGAGATTACTTTCTACAGAACGGGTGTGACATTCATTGCGATGTCGTGATGGTTGACAAGGGCCTGACACCTCTTTCCTTGGCTAACGAGAACTAGCGTAAACCAAAGGTGCTAGGTACTGAAGACTGTAGGGACGTATGGAAGAGTAAGGAGCTACACGGGCGGTTCTACCGGGTCTTAGCAGGACCCGACGTAGACCTGCTCGCTTCGGTGAACTGGCTGCGTTTTGGGGACCTCTTTGGGGAAACTGAAGGTTTTGCCTGTGCAATTGCAGATGAGGTTATCAAGACGAACAACTATCGGAAATACATCATGAAGGACGGCACGGTCGACATTTGTCGAGCATGCCACCGTCCTGGTGAATCACTTCGCCATATTATTTCCGGTTGTTCGTATCTTGCTAACGCCGAGTACTTGCATAGGCACAATCAAGTAGCCAGAATCATCCACCAGCAACTTGCTCTTCAATATGGCCTTATTGAGTTTGAAGTACCGTACTATAAGTACACACCAGTGCCAGTTCTTGAGAATGGTCGTGCATTGCTCTACTGGGACCGATCAATCATCACGGACAGGACTATTGTTGCCAATAGGCCCGATATCGTGTTGGTTGATCGGACCCAGCGTCGGGCAGTGCTCGTCGATATCGCCGTCCCGCATGACGAAAATCTCGTGAAGGCTGAGAAAGACAAACTTAGTAAATACCTTGATCTGTCCTTCGAGATAACCGCCATGTGGGACGTAGACTCGACGATCATTGTCCCGGTGGTCGTTTCGGCAAACGGATTAATAGCGAAGAGTCTCGATCAACATCTTAAGAGACTCTCGTTAGATTGTTGGATCAAGAGTCAGATTCAGAAGGCTGTTATCCTCGACACGTGCCGTATTGTTAGGAGGTTTCTTAGTCTGTAGCCTCCACCGCCGGTAGTTTGGGTCCTACTCCGCTACTGGTGGGTCACTATTTTTTATATTTTTAAATGTATTTGTTTTCTTTATAAATGTATTTAAAAATGTATAAGATAAGAATGTAAAGAAATAAACGAAATAATAATAATAATAAAAAGTGTGTGTGTCAGCTCCGACGCACGACTGGAGTTTACTCATTTATTACGAGTATCTAACCATACGCAAAAAGAGTTTATTCAACTGAAAAAAGATTAATATCATATGAAAGGGTAAATTCACAAATTAATGAAATAATAATAATACACTAATAATAATAATTAAAAATACTGGCAACTCTAGACATCTGTACATACGTCATTTTCATCTATAAAATATTTTAATATTTTTATCTAAAATAATCTTGCCTCAATTTATAAAATTCATACAGATTTCAAAATATTATTACCAAAAAGTTCATTATATATTATATTTCAAAATTTATTACAAGAATCACAACAACAACAAAATCTACAAATATGAAACGAAGCTTTGACAAACGTCAACCATCAAAATATCAAAAATTGTTTCGAAAAAATTAACAGGATGAATTATGAATAATGTATAAAGATGATAACAAGAGCCAGGAGTAAGAATGCACACCCAACACCCCCGGACTCATCACTTAGCTCCGCCTCGCAAGCGCCGGACCGCACACCTGCGACACAAGTGCTTGCTGAGGCGTCGAGCTCATCGTCAAGTGACGAGTATTTTTCCCCGCCGACGTCGCCAACACCTGTACGCCGGCGAGGGAGAGGCCGGCCGCCGAGCAGTTTGGGACCCCGAAGCCTACCAGCTTCGAGTAGGGTCCCCACTACCGGTGGTATTGTGCACCGCATGCGATGGACTTCATCCATCAATGAAAATGTCATGCGGGCATATTATGAGGCTACAGATGGGGAAACCAACCTGACTGCATACCGTTCAAGGATGCTCCCTTTGTTTCAGGCTCTTGAACCAACAATAACCGTTGCCGTACAACGACTATCGGATCAAGTGCGGGCTATCCAACGATGCAAGTTACTGGATCAACCTGTGCTTGATCGACTTCGCCTGGAAGTGTTATCTACTCGACCAGCTCCAGCGTTAACGAGTGCACCATCATCTGCTACACACACGGTTGCAACTAGTGCCACTTTAGTTGAGACCGTGCTCGACGCGGGAGATGATACGAGTAATATATCTATCCAGGTAAGCGAGCAATTAAGGAGTACTTTGGAGGATGTGATCTCTCAGTATAGGTTTGCACCTAATTCTAGGCCACGGCTACCACGCTTGCCCATGCATAGACGAAATCTGGCGTTGATGGGAGCCCTGAATGCGTTGCTAGATCCGTACTTACGGACTAGCAATGATTTGCTAGATACCCACTCGATTCTTTACTGTGGAGCTATTACCGCTTGTCGTGTTGCACGCGTTAAATTCCCTGAATTTAACCGTACACCACGATCGGGTGGTGTGCCCGTATGGCAGGCAAGAATCGAGCGACGTATCGGCACATTTAGGACTCTCATTGCGAAGCTTATCTGTTTTAGCCGGGGAAATAATCGTCCACGGATCATGCGTTTCGTGACTCAGGCATTCGCTGGGACCGGTATTAGCTCCCAGCAATACTTAGCTAATGTCACGGAACGTATTGACTTTCTAAAGCAGAAAGTATATGCATGGGCGAGTCGTATTCGTCGCTATAGAGAGCGTGTAGACAGATACTGGCAGAATCGTATCTTCCAAAGTGACCAAAGGAAGGTGTACCGAGAGTGGGAGGGAACTGGACAACGTTTGAGCGACGGACAACTGCCCGATGCTCGCGCCATGAATCAATTTTGGCGTGACATATGGTCGATGCCCGTCGAACATTCGGAGGGTGATTGGATCCGTGTTGTCGAGCGTGAATGCGATAACATCGAGCCCATGGAGTCTATTACAATAAACTCCGAAGACGTTAGTTGCGCAATACGTACGGCACAGAACTGGAAAAGTCCTGGGCCGGACGGATTGCACAACTTTTGGATCAAGTGGGTTCGAAGCTCGCATGAACGCTTGGCAACACAGTATCAAGAAGCCCTCGAGTCTGGTTCCTTACCCGCTTTTATGACCACTGGCATCACCTTCCTGCTCCATAAATCAGGTAGTACCACGGAACCTAAAAACTATAGACCTATCACTTGCTTACCTACTATCTACAAGCTCCTTACATCTATTCTGAGAACTAAAATAAATTCACATATAATGTCAAATAACATCTTAGATAGTGCTCAGAATGGATGTAGGGCTGGGTCACGTGGTACTAAGGAGCTACTCCTTTTTGACATGACCATTAGCCAACAAGTTAGGCGGAGTAGGGGCGCCCTCTCTACTGCCTGGATTGACTACAAGAAGGCTTATGATTCGGTACCTCATTCATGGCTGGGGAGGATTTTAGAGTTGTATAAAATTAATCCGACTCTTAAATCCTTCTTAGTCTCATGTATGGGGCAGTGGACCACAGTACTTCGTCAACCAGGTAGTGGTGAGTGCGCTTCTGGTCCGCATGACTTGATAAGGATTGAGCGTGGTATATTCCAGGGCGACAGTTTGAGTCCATTGTGGTTCTGTTTAGCACTGAATCCACTTAGCACATTGCTGAAGGATTCAGGGCTAGGCTATCGGTTTCGTAGAGGGGGTGAGGTTATTTCTCACCTGATGTATATGGATGACCTCAAACTGTTCACACTGAAGCACCAAGATTTAGTGACATTACTAAAAACTACGGAAGTTTTTAGTAATGCCATTAAGATGGAGTTCGGTGTTGATAAGTGTGCGATTATGCATGTACAGCGGGGGAAGGTCGTAAATTCACCGAATTTACAACTTTCTGAGATAATAACTCTCAGATCTCTCTCCGAGACCGAAACATACAGATACCTAGGTATGTCAGAGTCATTGGGTATAGCGGTAGAGGACATTAAGAAATCGGTGAAAGAACGTTTTTTTGGCCGCCTGACAAAAGTTCTTAACAGTTTTTTGTCCGGCGGTAACAAAATACGGGCTTTCAACGGTTGGGTGATACCTTTATTGTTATACTCCTTTGGCATACTTAGGTGGACTCAAACGGAACTAGACGCCCTGGATAGGCGAGTCCGTCAACAACTGACATTGCATCGAATGTTACACCCACGATCTTCTGTCATGAGACTGTACATTCCGCGGAAGTGGGGGGGTCGAGGCTTTTTGAATGCCAAGAACCTCCACAACCGTGAAGTGTGCAGTCTGAGAGATTACTTTCTACAGAACGGGTCTGACATTCATTGCGATGTCGTGATGGTTGACAAGGGCCTGACACCTCTTTCCTTGGCTAACGAGAACTGGCGTAAACCAAAGGTGCTAGGTACTGAAGACCGTAGGGACGTATGGAAGAGTAAGGAGCTACACGGGCGGTTCTACCGGGTCTTAACAGGACCCGACGTAGACCTGCTCGCTTCGGTGAACTGGCTGCGTTTTGGGGACCTCTTTGGGGAAACTGAAGGTTTTGCCTGTGCAATTGCAGATGAGGTTATCAAGACGAACAACTATCGGAAATACATCATGAAGGACGGTACGGTCGACATTTGTCGAGCATGCCACCGTCCTGGTGAATCACTTCGCCATATTATTTCCGGTTGTTCGTATCTTGCTAACACCGAGTACTTGCATAGGCACAATCAAGTAGCCAGGATCATCCACCAGCAACTTGCTCTTCAATATGGCCTTATTGAGTTTGAAGTACCGTACTATAAGTATACACCAGTGCCAGTTCTTGAGAATGGTCGTGCATTGCTCTACTGGGACCGATCAATCATCACGGACAGGACTATTGTTGCAAATAGGCCCGATATCGTGTTGGTTGATCGGACCCAGCGTCGGGCAGTGCTCGTCGATATCGCCGTCCCGCATGACGAAAATCTCGTGAAGGCAGAGAAGGACAAACTTAGTAAATACCTTGATCTGTCCTTCGAGATAACCGCCATGTGGGACGTAGACTCGACGATCATTGTCCCGGTGGTTGTTTCGGCAAACGGATTAATAGCGAAGAGTCTCGATCAACATCTCAAGAGACTCTCGTTAGATTGTTGGATCAAGAGTCAGATTCAGAAGGTTGTTATCCTCGACACGTGCCGTATTGTTAGGAGGTTTCTTAGTCTGTAGCCTCCACCGCCGGTAGTTTGGGTCCTACTCCGCTACTGGTGGGTCACTATTTTTTATATTTTTAAATGTATTTGTTTTTTTTTTATAAATGTATTTAAAAATGTATAAAATAAGAATGTAAAGGAATAAACGAAATAATAATAAAAAAAATTTAAAATAACCTGGCAACCCTTAATATCATCGAACGTCATTTTTCATCTTAAAATTATTTTAATATTTTTATTTAATTTTACAGTCTAAATTTATACTATAATTATATATTGCATAGCAAGATTTGCAATAAATTTATAAATTACATATACAAACTATATATTATCAAGATAAAGAAAAATTACCAAATTGCAGATGTTTGGCATATGTCACTCTAAGAAAATATTAATCATACAAACAATATCAAGAAATGGATGGATGATGGTAAAGGATAAATATGCTCACAAGAGCTAGAGCCAGAGAGAGACAAACTGCACAATTACCAACCCCGGACTCGTCGCATAGCTCCGCCTCCCATTTGCTGGAAACTTTGGCTACTGGTGAGGCGTCGAGCTCTAGCAGCGACGAGTATTTCTCTCCACCGACGTCGCCTCCACCTGTACGTCGGCAGGGGAGAGGCCGGCCACCGACCTGCTTGGGACCCCGACGCCCTCCGGCTTCGATTAGGGACCCCGCTGCCGGTGGTAATGTGCACCGCATGCGATGGACTTCTTCCATGAACGAGAACGTCATGCGGGCATATTATGCGGCTACAGAGGGAGGAATTAATCTCACTGCGTATCGTGTACGAATGCTGTCTCTGTTTCAGGAGCTCGAACCAACTGTTAACGTATCAACGCAACGTCTGTCGGATCAAGTGCGGGTTATACAACGTGGTCATATGTTGGATGATGCCGTGCTTGAGAGGCTTCGCTCAGATTTACAGGGTAATCCTGGTATCACAATACCTACATCATCAGGTACACATGTTCCTACTGTTTCCACACAACGTCCCACTGATGATGATTTATTGGATACCGGGGTTACAGATGTAAGTACTCATTGCAATGTACAATTAGGGAGCGCTTTGGAATGTGCACTGAGGGAATATCGAAACGTAACACCTACCAAAAGACCTCGTCTACCGCGTTTGCCTACGCATAAGAAAAATATAGCCCTAATGTGTGCTCTGGATTCACTACTGTCAGACTATTTTAACAGTAGTGAAAATCTCGGTGATACACATTCGATTCTGTACTGTGGGGCTGTTGCGGCATGTCGAGTAGCAAATATTAAGCTTTTATCAAATGATAAAGCTACTCGACCGAAATTTGTTACACCAGCCTGGCAGTGTAGGATTGAACGTCGTATTGCCGAGACCAGGGCACTCATTGGGAAACTTATTTGCTTCAGGTCGGGCATGTAATGTTTATTATTTTTGATGTTAGGAGGTCAAAGGATAGAAATAAAGTATTCATTTAAGCCACTATATTTTTATTGTAAGAACCTTCTAAGATAATATAGGGGAACTGAGGGTTCCCCTCTGCAAGGATTTAATGTACTTTTAGCCTAGGATACAATTTAGGTCTATTCTAGGTGCTATGTTATTCAGTAATACAGGGTATATGGTTGGTGCGCTTGGTCAGTAACGATAGTGTATCTTTATGAAGATACCGTGGTAATTAAGGGTAATAGGTTAAGAGATTTTATAAGATACTTTCCCGGTGAAATACGCCACTCCTGCAAGCCGGCAGACACCGTCTCTGTTCCGGTCTCTGCCCACTCCAGGCAGAAGGAAGCTGGGTTCACACCCAGGTAGTATGGTAGTACCGTAAACCTCCTAGAACAGGAGTTAAAGACTTATTCCATGCATTATGGCCACTGTTATTATCTAAGCGCCTACCACGTCGTACATATTATGTGTACATACCTTTCGGAGGCGAATATTGTTATTATCTAAGCGCCTACCACGTCGTACATATTATGTGTACATACCTTTCGGAGGCGAATATCCAAGCTTCACCCGATTAAATCCGGCTAACACATGCAAAGCATGCATGCGTATCGTGTAAGTCGGTCTCTAGCCAATCCTGGCCAGATCAGGCAAAGATTCCTGTTTAAATTTAGTGAGACAACTCTAGACACGTGTGCGTTCAAACTCAAACCTGTAAGGAACGAGAACCCACTGTCAAAACATACAGTACATACGCTAACTCGCTAGCACAACAACATTTTATCTAAAACTTACCAAACTTCGAAATAAATTACAATAAATTAAATTGTAATATAAATATGTGATGCGAGCGTAGCTCGCTTGTATAAAATGGCTGTCACACAAGTCACGTGGTCCAGCGTCCAATCAGGAGAAAGCCAGTGTTGCCGCTTTATTATGCAAATTTCAACCAACTAAAATGGAATACTGCCACTACAAAAATTACAACATTACAACACCCCCCCAACCACGCAAGAATTCACGTAGGGAATTCGATCCGACGCCCACGTCGGTACTTAAATTAAGGACCTAAAACAAGGAGAAAACAACAACAATACAGCACTAAACACTGTAAAACAAAAATTAGGAATAGGAAAATCCTAAGCAGATAAGTAAATATGAAGGAAATAACTAGGGTGACTTGTCCTTGGCATCATGGTCCCTATAAGGAGCCACGCATCGAGGCCTACGAACTAATTCACACGAACTAACCTAACATGTTAACTTAACCTAATACACAAACAAAAAAAAAAACATCTGAAGAGAAAAAAAACCTTGTCAAGGTTGTAATCGGGAATACTAAGTGTGAATACACACAGCACTAATCCGAACATGCAAACAACAATACGTAGAAATTTTAGGTGGAGCCTAACGTAAGGTACACACAGTTTAACAAGGTGTGGGTCGTCCTTGGCATCATGGTCAGTCAAGAGACCACGCATCGGGGCCTACGGACTAATCTACACGATTACTCAACTACGGCTAGATAGCCGTAGTGGCAGATGCCAAATAGTAAATGGCAAAAGAGAGAACAAACAAAAAAAAAATGAATATAAGGAAGCACCGAAGTTAACTGTCTCACGATGTGCTCCGCCTGCCTTCTTTGATGCTCGGAGAGAGAATCAAAATCGCGCAGCTCTCGCACCTCCGAAACATGATCAAACTTTGGTGTCCAAAGTGGTCCCATTGCACATTGATACAATTTCAGGGGCAATATTGAAAGCTCTCCAGAAGTTAATACCCAGTAGTAGGGCCGTAGTAACTCCAGGGATAACGTAAAACTTTACAACCTTGGTATTGTCTCCCACCGTGACCGGTAAAAGTACATAACCGGTGACGGGGGAAGACGAACCATTAGCAGCAGTAATTGTATCCAAATCATAAGATACTTGAACCCCAATGTTAGCGAGTTCACTTAAAATAACATTATTAATAATTGAGATTTCAGAGCCTGAATCTAACAGGCCTTCGTAATTAGCTTTATTAATGGTTACGGGTAAAAAGGGACGAGTATCAGAACCGCCAATCACGTGAACCAAGGGCTTGTCCTTAATAGGGAGCCCGCGAGATGTGTTATGCCTTTTGTGGGCAATACACTTATTATTATTATTAAAAAAAAATTTTGTACGATTGGTAAACGTTCTACTGGAAACTGTGGAACGATTTCCCCGGTTCACGCCTACACGTTTTTTTGAATTAGTATTCCTCGGTAGTTGTTGCTTCGTTGAACACTTGGGGCACGTTGAGGCAGTGACGTCTGGTTTACCACATCTATAACAAATCACTATCTTGGGAGCCGTACATTCCTCTAGCGAATGTCCGTTAATACGACAACGAACGCAAAACTTAATTAATGTATTTCTTACCGTCGCACATGTTGCAGACTTATTAGGTTTGTAAGTGTTCGTGTTCGTTGAACACTTAGGGCAAGTTAAGGCAGTGAAGTCTCGTTCCCCACACCTATAACAAATTAATATCTTGGGCGCTTTACATTCCCCAAGCGAATGTCCGTTAATACGACAACGGACGCAAAACTTAATTAATGTATTATTTACTGCCGCACATGGTACAGACTTATTAGGTTTGTAAGCCAAGTCGCGTGCGAGCATTTTGTCGTGTGGCCGCGGTGGTTCGATAAACATACCGGCCCTATACTTTGCATGTTCAAGTAGACGACAATATTTCTTTAGCTCAGACCAAGTACTGACTTGCTGTAGTGCCAGCTTTGTGGAATAGAAAGGCCTAATATTATAAGTAACTATAGTTAACTTCTCAGCTTCGGTAATAGGAGACCGTAGTCTCGAAAAATAATTCTGCATTATGCTTAAATAAGTAACAATGTTTTCATCGGGTCCTTGAGTTCGAGAACGGATTTCCTGTAAAAATAGATGGTCGAAATCTAAGGGTAGGTATTCGTCGAGCATAAAACTCTTTAGCTGAGCCCAGGACGCGACTTCCGTCTTGATGCCTCGGTACCAGAACAATGCCTCCTCTGTAAATAATTCAGCAGCAGATGCCAACAACTTTTGGTCTGATATACCCCGCGACAAACAAAGCTCCTGTACACGCTCAATAAATTCGATGACACAACCCTTGCCATTAAACTTCAACCCTAACGAATGTACATTTGAATATCCATCGCAAGTAATCACTGGGTGTATAGTTGTCTCGGCACCTGTAAGTGTGAGCTCACCCTTATTTATGGTTGAAGGTGTGTGATTACCCTTATTTATGGTTGAAGGCATGCGATCACCCTTATTTATGGTTGAAGGTGTGTGATCACCTTTATTTATAGTTGAAGGTGTGTGATCACCTTTATTTATATCCTCCATCCTTCAGTAGGACAAGACTAACGTAGGTAAAGTAAAGTAAGTAAAGTAAATTATAGGTTCAAATACCTAGCGTGACCGACCAACACACAATTCACCATGGGTATCTCTAAGACCTCTTCCAGTCGTACACAAGTTAATAAATGCGCATAAGTAGTACACTCATGTTAAAAGTCATGATAATACACAGTTATCGAAATACACAACAAAAAAAACACATTGTTACAATGATAAAAAGATAAGTAGGGTACAATTAATGTCTTGTATATAGAACATTTGTAAATTGTCAAATGAGACCTGTATATGGTACACCTTTCAATAGAACAAACAAAAAATAAAGATAGTACATAGTAGTAGTATTTAGAAAATAAAAATAGGTTCAACGTTTGGTCATGGTGACACACATCTATGGTTGTGTAATTGTATAGGTACGTTTTCAATGAAAACTTAGATTTAATTGTTAAATTACTATTGACAAAAAGTCAAGTCTTAATTTGGATATGTAGTGAAAACAATACAAAGAAATTTGTATTCATATAGGTAGTTACCCAATCTCCTGTTCAACAACAAAAAAAAATACAAACAGGGTACCAATACTAACAACCAATAACAAGTAGGTACCAATAATAATATTATGTAAAACAACAAAAAAAAAGTATGAATGTCACCAAAGTTGTTTTTTTTTTTAACTTGTAGGTTAGTTAGGTATAAGCTTATGTCTAGCATTGTTTAGTAACAACTCACCAAGGAGTGTGTATTTGTGTAGTACATCTATTTGAAAAACAAATTAACACTAATAAATACTATGTATTTGTATCGTCACTGACCAACCTTTCAGTAAGCAATGATTACTGACAGGGAAAATATTCGCACATACCAACAAACCAGTTCGAGCGCCATGTAATGTTTATTATTTTTGATGTTAGGAGGTCAAAGGATAGAAATAAAGTATTCATTTAAGCCACTATATTTTTATTGTAAGAACCTTCTAAGATAATATAGGGGAACTGAGGGTTCCCCTCTGCAAGGATTTAATGTACTTTTAGCCTAGGATACAATTTAGGTCTATTCTAGGTGCTATGTTATTCAGTAATACAGGGTATATGGTTGGTGCGCTTGGTCAGTAACGATAGTGTATCTTTATGAAGATACCGTGGTAATTAAGGGTAATAGGTTAAGAGATTTTATAAGATACTTTCCCGGTGAAATACGCCACTCCTGCAAGCCGGCAGACACCGTCTCTGTTCCGGTCTCTGCCCACTCCAGGCAGAAGGAAGCTGGGTTCACACCCAGGTAGTATGGTAGTACCGTAAACCTCCTAGAACAGGAGTTAAAGACTTATTCCATGCATTATGGCCACTGTTATTATCTAAGCGCCTACCACGTCGTACATATTATGTGTACATACCTTTCGGAGGCGAATATCCAAGCTTCACCCGATTAAATCCGGCTAACACATGCAAAGCATGCATGCGTATCGTGTAAGTCGGTCTCTAGCCAATCCTGGCCAGATCAGGCAAAGATTCCTGTTTAAATTTAGTGAGACAACTCTAGACACGTGTGCGTTCAAACTCAAACCTGTAAGGAACGAGAACCCACTGTCAAAACATACAGTACATACGCTAACTCGCTAGCACAACAACATTTTATCTAAAACTTACCAAACTTCGAAATAAATTACAATAAATTAAATTGTAATATAAATATGTGATGCGAGCGTAGCTCGCTTGTATAAAATGGCTGTCACACAAGTCACGTGGTCCAGCGTCCAATCAGGAGAAAGCCAGTGTTGCCGCTTTATTATGCAAATTTCAACCAACTAAAATGGAATACTGCCACTACAAAAATTACAACATTACAGGCAATACTCGCCCTAGAGTGATGCGCTTTGTGAACCGGGCATTCTTGGGGACTAATATTAAATCCCAAGAATTTGCTTTTCGGGTCACAGAGCGCATTGACTACCTGAAGCAAAAAGTCTATGCGTGGGCAAATCGTATAAAAAGATATAAAAAAAGAGTGGACCGGTATTCCCAAAACTGCATGTTCCAAAAAGATGAGAGATGGGTCTACAGAGATTGGGAGCGATCTGATTCAAGTGTGATTGACGAGCGCCGGCCAGATGATGATGCCACCATTGCATTCTGGAGTGGCATCTGGTCGGCTCCTGTCAGCCACACAGAGGATGGTTGGATGCGGGATGTTAATCGTCTGTGTGAACCGATACAAACTATGGAACCATTAAAATTCATAGATAGTGATGTCACCAACGCAGTCCGTCTGTTACCGAACTGGAAATCAGCAGGACCAGACGGACTGCACAATTTTTGGATAAAATGGTTCCGTAGTTCACACGGACGGTTGGCAGCTCAATTCCAATCATGTTTGGAATCAGGATCGCTTCCCGATTTTCTAACTACTGGTATGACCCATCTCTTATACAAATCTGGTAGTGCCATAGAGCCTAAAAATTATAGACCAATTACATGCCTACCAACGGTCTATAAGCTTCTCACATCTATTTTGAGACAAAAAATAACGCGCCACATAACTGACAACAACATCATGTCAATCTCTCAAAATGGATGTAGAAGTGGGGCTCGTGGCACTAAAGAGCTCCTAATTATGGATATGGTTATTAGCCAACAGGTACGCCGTAATCGCAAGGATCTGGCGACATGCTGGATAGATTACAAGAAGGCCTATGACTCTGTGCCTCATTCATGGCTTAGGAGGGTGCTGGAGTTGTATAAGATTGATGCAACTCTATGTACCTTCTTAGGGACATGCATGGGGCAATGGAAGACCGTCTTGTGCTATTCAGGATGCCGACAGACTTGTGGTAATGATGGACCGATAAAGATCGAGCGTGGTATATTTCAGGGCGATAGTCTGAGTCCTTTATGGTTTTGTCTGGCCCTGAATCCTCTCAGCGCTTTGCTGGAGAATTCAGGTCTAGGGTACCGGTTGCGGAAAGATGGCCAGGTTTTGTCTCACCTTCTTTACATGGATGATTTAAAATTACTTGCCCCAAACAGTCACCAACTGATGGAATTACTAAAGGTAACGGAAACCTTTAGTAATTCTATCAGAATGGAATTTGGCGTAGACAAATGTGCAAGCATGCATGTGAAGAAGGGTGGGATAGTGGATTCCGAAAGAATACAACTTTCGGATTCCACTCAACTTCGGTCCCTTTCGGCAACCGATACTTATAAATATCTGGGTATGTCACAAGCGTTAGGCATATCAGAGACTGACATGAAACAATTATTGAGGGAACGCTTCTTTGGCCGCCTGAAAAAAGTTCTTAAGAGTCTTTTATCGGGCGGTAACAAGGTGCGAGCCTACAATAGTTGGGTCATGCCAGTTTTAGTGTACTCGTTTGGCATACTCAGATGGACTCAGACAGAACTTGACGCCTTGGATAGAAAAGTCCGTACGCTACTCACTACATACCGAATGCATCATCCGCGTTCATCTGTAATGAGATTGTACATACCACGGAAGTGTGGGGGCCGAGGCTTTCTTAATGCTAAGACCCTTCACAACCGTGAGGTGTGCAATCTTAGGGAATACTTCCTGCGGGTGGACGAGGATTTGCATCGTGATGTTGCTGCAGTAGACAACGGATTTACCCCGCTCGGTTTGGCTAAAGAGAACTGGCGCAATCCTATAATACTAAGTACCAATGACCGCATGGATGTATGGAAGGGTAAAGAGTTACATGGACGTTTCTATCAGGCCCTACATGGACCTGATATTGATTTAAAATCATCAGTATCCTGGCTACGATTCGGTAATCTATTTGGAGAAACCGAAGGGTTTGTCTTTGCAATTATGGACGAAGTTGTCATGACTAAAAATTACCGGAGGTATATTCTGAAGGATGGTACGGTTGACATATGTCGGGCGTGCCACCGTCCTGGAGAGTCCCTTAGGCATATTATCTCTGGTTGTTCTAGTTTGGCTAACGGCGAGTATTTGCATAGGCATAACCAAGTAGCTAGGATTGTCCATCAACAACTTGCTCTGAAATACAAACTCGTGGATTCAGAAGTACCGTATTACAAGTATGTGCCCGACCCAGTTCTCGAAAATGATCATATCACATTGTACTGGGACCGATCTATTATCACTGACAGGACTATTGTTGCAAATAGGCCTGACATAGTGATTGTAGATCGGTTAGAGCGCCGTGCAATAATAGTTGATATTACTATTCCGCATGACGGCAATCTCGTGAAAGCCGAAAAAGACAAACAAGTAAAGTACTTGGATTTGGCCCACGAGATTGTCGACATGTGGCCTGTAAGCTCAGCTGTTATTGTACCGATAGTCGTTTCCGTGCATGGACTGATCGCCAAGAGCCTCGACCAACACCTACAGAGGCTCTCGTTAGACGGTTGGATTAAGGGCCTGATGCAGAAGGCAGTGTTGCTCGATACGGCACGCATCGTGAGGAAATTCCTCTCTCTGGAGCCCTAACCACCGGTAGCTTGGTCCTTGTACCCGATGCCGGTGGGTCACTATTTTTTATATTTTTAAATATATTTGTATTTTTTATAGATTTATTTAAAAATGTATTAAATATGTAATTAAGTTAAATAAAGGAAATAATAATAACCTGGCAACCCTTAATATCATCGAACGTCATTTTTCATCTTAAAATTATTTTAATATTTTTATTTAATTTTACAGTCTAAATTTATACTATAATTATATATTGCATAGCAAGATTTGCAATAAATTTATAAATTACATATACAACCTATATTTTATCAAGATCAAGAAAAATTACCAAATTGCAGATGTTTGACATATGTCAAAGAAAATATTAATCAAATACAAACAATATCAAGAAATGGATGGATGATGATAAAGGATAAATATGCTCACAAGAGCTAGAGCCAGAGAGAGACAAACTGCACAATTACCAACCCCGGACTCGTCGCATAGCTCCGCCTCCCATTTGCCGGAAACTTTGGCTACTGGTGAGGCGTCGAGCTCTAGCAGCGACGAGTATTTCTCTCCACCGACGTCGCCTCCACCTGTACGTCGGCAGGGGAGAGGCCGGCCACCGACCTGCTTGGGACCCCGACGCCCTCCGGCTTCGATTAGGGACCCCGCTGCCGGTGGTAATGTGCACCGCATGCGATGGACTTCTTCCATGAACGAGAACGTCATGCGGGCATATTATGCGGCTACAGAGGGAGGAATTAATCTCACTGCGTATCGTGTACGAATGCTGTCTCTGTTTCAGGAGCTCGAACCAACTGTTAACGTATCAACGCAACGTCTGTCGGATCAAGTGCGGGTTATACAACGTGGTCATATGTTGGATGATGCCGTGCTTGAGAGGCTTCGCTCAGATTTACAGGGTAATCCTGGTATCACAATACCTACATCATCAGGTACACATGTTCCTACTGTTTCCACACAACGTCCCACTGATGATGATTTATTGGATACCGGGGTTACAGATGTAAGTACTCATTGCAATGTACAATTAGGGAGCGCTTTGGAATGTGCACTGAGGGAATATCGAAACGTAACACCTACCGAAAGACCTCGTC
The DNA here is from genome assembly GCA_963556515.1 of Nudaria mundana. Taxonomy (NCBI): domain Eukaryota; kingdom Metazoa; phylum Arthropoda; class Insecta; order Lepidoptera; family Erebidae; genus Nudaria; species Nudaria mundana. The sequence continues at coordinate 12,367,407 of OY748291.1, forward strand.
TACCGCGTTTGCCTACGCATAAGAAAAATATAGCCCTAATGTGTGCTCTGGATTCACTACTGTCAGACTATTTTAACAGTAGTGAAAATCTCGGTGATACACATTCGATTCTGTACTGTGGGGCTGTTGCAGCATGTCGAGTAGCAAATATTAAGCTTTTATCAAATGATAAAGCTACTCGACCGAAATTTGTTACACCAGCCTGGCAGTATAGGATTGAACGTCGTATTGCCGAGACCAGGGCACTCATTGGGAAACTTATTTGCTTCAGGTCGGGCAATACTCGCCCTAGAGTGATGCGCTTTGTGAAACAGGCATTCTTGGGGACTAATATTAGATCCCAAGAATTTGCTTTTCGGGTCACAGAGCGCATTGACTACCTGAAGCAAAAAGTCTATGCGTGGGCAAATCGTATAAAAAGATATAAAAAAAGAGTGGACCGGTATTCCCAAAACTGCATGTTCCAAAAAGATGAGAGATGGGTCTACAGAGATTGGGAGCGATCTGATTCAAGTGTGATTGACGAGCGTCGGCCAGATGATGATGCCACCATTGCATTCTGGAGTGGCATCTGGTCGGCTCCTGTCAGCCACACAGAGGATGGTTGGATGCAGGATGTTAATCGTCTGTGTGAACCGATACAAACTATGGAACCATTAAAATTCATAGATAGTGATGTCACCAACGCAGTCCGTCTGTTACCGAACTGGAAATCAGCAGGACCAGACGGACTGCACAATTTTTGGATAAAATGGTTCCGTAGTTCACACGGACGGTTGGCAGCTCAATTCCAATCATGTTTGGAATCAGGATCGCTTCCCGATTTTCTAACTACTGGTATGACCCATCTCTTATACAAATCTGGTAGTGCCATAGAGCCTAAAAATTATAGACCAATTACATGCCTACCAACGGTCTATAAGCTTCTCACATCTATTTTGAGACAAAAAATAACGCGCCACATAACTGACAACAACATCATGTCAATCTCTCAGAATGGATGTAGAAGTGGGGCTCGTGGCACTAAAGAGCTCCTAATTATGGATATGGTTATTAGCCAACAGGTACGCCGTAATCGCAAGGATCTGGCGACATGCTGGATAGATTACAAGAAGGCCTATGACTCTGTGCCTCATTCATGGCTTAGGAGGGTGCTGGAGTTGTATAAGATTGATGCAACTCTATGTACCTTCTTAGGGACATGCATGGGGCAATGGAAGACCGTCTTGTGCTATCTTGTCTTATCCATTCTGTACTGTGCAGCTGTTGCAGTATGTCGAATAGCTGGTGTTAAATTTTTTAAACAAGAAACAGCTATTCGACCAAAGCCTGCTGTACCAGCTTGGCAGTGCAGAATTGAACGGCGCATCAACGAGGCTAGGGTGCTCATTGGCAAGCTACACTGCTTCAGGACGGGCAATACACGCCCGAGAGTCATGCGCTTTGTGACCCGTGCATTCGTGGGAACTAATATTAGGCCCTGTGAATACTCTGTTCGGGTCACAGAGCGCATCGATTACCTGAAGCAGAAAGTTTATGCGTGGGCGAACCGCATAAGGCGGTACAAAAAAAGAGTGGACAGATACACTCAGAATCGCTTGTTCCAAAAAAATGAGAGGTGGGTATATAGAGGGTGGGAGCGACCTAACTCGGATGTGACTGATGGGAGTCTACCTGATGCTGTTTCTACAGTTAACTTCTGGAAAAGCATCTGGTCGACGCCCGTCAGTCATACACAGGATGCGTGGATTAGGGATGTTGAGCGGGCGTGTGAACCAATTCCAGCTATGGAACCTATAACCATATCTGAAGAAGATATTGGTTGTGCAGTTCGTTCGTTGCCAAATTGGAAATCTGCTGGACCGGACGGACTGCACAACTTTTGGTTAAAATGGTTCCGTAGCTCACACGCTTGCTTGGCATCTTGCTTCCAGTCATCCCTTGAGTCAGCGTCGCTTCCAGCTTTTATGACTACCGGAGTAACCCACCTCCTATACAAGTCTGGTAGTACCACAGACCCCAAAAATTATAGACCTATAACTTGTCTACCTACCATATACAAACTTTTTACATCCATCCTGAGAGTAAAAATATATTCACATGTACAAAACAATAACATCTTGTCAATCTCTCAGAATGGATGTAAAAGTGGGGCACGTGGTACGAAAGAGCTCCTTATTATTGACATGGCTGTTTGCCAGCAGGTACGCCGCAACCGAAAGAACCTTGCGACATGCTGGATTGACTATAAGAAAGCGTACGATTCTGTGCCTCATACATGGCTTCGGAGGGTGCTAGAGCTGTATAAAGTTGATGCAACTCTATGCACCTTTTTGGGGTCATGTATGAGACAATGGAGTACGGTTCTTGTTTATCCAGGGTGTCGTCAGGTTCTAGGAGGTGGTGTACCAATAGGGATTGAGAGAGGTATTTTCCAGGGTGATAGTCTGAGTCCGTTGTGGTTTTGTCTAGCACTGAATCCTCTCAGTACGTTACTAGAGGGTTCAGGGTTAGGCTATCGGATGCGCAGAGGGGGTCAAATTTTGTCCCACCTTTTTTACATGGATGACCTAAAGTTATTTGCCCCTAATGGCCCCGATTTGATGGCTTTGCTAAAAGTTACTGAAACTTTTAGTAAGGCCATCAGTATGGAGTTTGGGGTAGATAAGTGTGCGGTCATGCATGTAAAAAGGGGCGGGATTGTGGAATCTGAAGGAGTCAATCTTTCAGATTTCACACGATTTGGGTCGCTCTACGCAACCGAAACCTACAAATATCTAGGTATGTCTCAAGCTCTGTATATTGCTGAGACTGACATGAAACAGAAGTTGCAGGATCGTTTCTTTGGCCGCCTAAAAAAAATACTGAAAAGTCTTTTATCAGGCGGTAACAAGGTGCGTGCTGTCAACGGCTGGGCCATGCCAGTCTTAGTTTACTCTTTTGGCATACTTAGATGGACTCAGACGGAGTTAGAAGCTCTGGATAGGAAGGTGCGTTGTCTATTGACTTCATATCGAATACACCACCCACGTTCGTCAGTAATGAGGTTGTATATACCACGGAAATGTGGGGGTCGAGGATTTTTAAATGCCAAGACTCTCCATAACCGTGAGATATGCAACCTTAGAGAGTATTTCCTACAGGTGGACGTGGATGTGCATCGAGATGTTGTGGCAATAGACAACGGACTGACCCCGCTGTCCCTTGCGAAAGAGAACTGGCGCAAACCTGTAATATTAAGTGTATCTGATCGGAAGGAAATATGGAAGAGCAAGGAACTGCATGGTCGATTTTATCGGGCTCTAAATGGGCCCGATGTTGATTCAATAGCATCGGTATCCTGGTTACGATTTGGTGATCTCTTCGGAGAAACTGAGGGTTTTATCTGTGCAATCACTGACGAAGTCGTGATGACGAATAACTATCGGAGATTTATTGTCAAAGATGGGACGCTAGACATCTGTCGGGCATGTCATCGTCCCGGAGAATCTTTAAGACATATTATCTCTGGTTGTTCCCGTCTTGCGAACGGTGAGTATTTGCACAGACACAACCAAGTAGCCAGGATAATCCACCAGCAACTTGCTCTAAAGTATAATCTTGTCGACGTGGAGGTACCTTATTACAAGTATGTGCCCGACCCAGTTCTTGAGAACGGTCATGTCACATTGTATTGGGATCGATCTATTATCACTGATAGGACTGTTATAGCTAACAGACCTGATATAGTGATAATGGATCGATTAAAGCGCCTTGCAGTAATTGTCGATATCACTGTGCCACATGACGAGAATCTCGTGAAAGCAGAAAAAGATAAACAAATTAAATATTTAGACCTAGCTCACGAGATTGTCGACATGTGGGATGTGGATTCGGCGATTATTGTTCCGATAGTCGTATCTGCGCATGGTCTAATAGCCAAGAGCCTCGACCTCCACCTACAGAGGCTCGCGTTAGGCAGCTGGATCAAGGGCTTGATGCAGAAGGCGGTTCTGTTGAATACGGCCCGTATTGTGCGGAAGTTCCTGTCTTTGGAGCCCTAACCACCGGTAGCTTGGTCCCTGTACCCGATGCCGGTGGGTTACTGTTTTTTATATTTTTAAATGTATTTTTTTATAAATCTATTTAAAAATGTAATAAATATGTGTTAAGTGTTAATAAAGAGAATAATAATAATAATGATTGCTTCAGGTCGGGCAATACTCGCCCTAGAGTGATGCGCTTTGTGAAACGGGCATTCTTGGGGACTAATATTAGATCCCAAGAATTTGCTTTTCGGGTCACAGAGCGCATTGACTACCTGAAGCAAAAAGTCTATGCGTGGGCAAATCGTATAAAAAGATATAAAAAAAGAGTGGACCGGTATTCCCAAAACTGCATGTTCCAAAAAGATGAGAGATGGGTCTACAGAGATTGGGAGCGATCTGATTCAAGTGTGATTGACGAGCGCCGGCCAGATGATGATGCCACCATTGCATTCTGGAGTGGCATCTGGTCGGCTCCTGTTAGCCACACAGAGGATGGTTGGATGCGGGATGTTAATCGTCTGTGTGAACCGATACAAACTATGGAACCATTAAAATTCATAGATAGTGATGTCACCAACGCAGTCCGTCTGTTACCAAACTGGAAATCAGCAGGACCAGACGGACTGCACAATTTTTGGATAAAATGGTTCCGTAGTTCACACGGACGGTTGGCAGCTCAATTCCAATCATGTTTGGAATCAGGATCGCTTCCCGATTTTCTAACTACTGGTATGACCCATCTCTTATACAAATCTGGTAGTGCCATAGAGCCTAAAAATTATAGACCAATTACATGCCTACCAACGGTCTATAAGCTTCTCACATCTATTTTGAGACAAAAAATAACGCGCCACATAACTGACAACAACATCATGTCAATCTCTCAAAATGGATGTAGAAGTGGGGCTCGTGGCACTAAAGAGCTCCTAATTATGGATATGGTTATTAGCCAACAGGTACGCCGTAATCGCAAGGATCTGGCGACATGCTGGATAGATTACAAGAAGGCCTATGACTCTGTGCCTCATTCATGGCTTAGGAGGGTGCTGGAGTTGTATAAGATTGATGCACTATGTACCTTCTTAGGGACATGCATGGGGCAATGGAAGACCGTCTTGTGCTATTCAGGATGCCGACAGACTTGTGGTAATGGTGGACCGATAAAGATCGAGCGTGGTATATTTCAGGGCGATAGTCTGAGTCCTTTATGGTTTTGTCTGGCCCTGAATCCTCTCAGCGCTTTGCTGGAGAATTCAGGTCTAGGGTACCGGTTGCGGAAAGATGGCCAGGTTTTGTCTCACCTTCTTTACATGGATGATTTTAAAATTACTTGCCCCAAACAGTCACCAACTGATGGAATTACTAAAGGTAACGGAAATCTTTAGTAATTCTATCAGAATGGAATTTGGCGTAGACAAATGTGCAAGCATGCATGTGAAGAAGGGTGGGATAGTGGATTCCGAAAGAATACAACTTTCGGATTCCACTCAACTTCGGTCCCTTTCGGCAACCGATACTTATAAATATCTGGGTATGTCACAAGCGTTAGGCATATCAGAGACTGACATGAAACAATTATTGAGGGAACGCTTCCTTGGTCGCCTGAAAAAAGTTCTTAAGAGTCTTTTATCGGGCGGTAACAAGGTGCGAGCCTACAATAGTTGGGTCATGCCAGTTTTAGTGTACTCGTTTGGCATACTCAGATGGACTCAGACAGAACTTGACGCCTTGGATAGAAAAGTCCGTACGCTACTCACTACATACCGAATGCAACATCCGCGTTCATCTGTAATGAGGTTGTACATACCACGGAAGTGTGGGGGCCGAGGCTTTCTTAATGCTAAGACCCTTCACAACCGTGAGGTGTGCAATCTTAGGGAATACTTCCTGCGGGTGGACGAGGATTTGCATCGTGATGTTGCTGCAGTAGACAACGGATTTACCCCGCTCGGTTTGGCTAAAGAGAACTGCCGCAAACCTATAATACTAAGTACCAATGACCGCATGGATGTATGGAAGGGTAAAGAGTTACATGGACGTTTCTATCAGGCCCTACATGGGCCTGATATTGATTTAAAATCATCGGTATCCTGACTACGATTCGGTAATCTATTTGGAGAAACCGAAGGGTTTGTCTTTGCAATTATGGACGAAGTTGTCATGACTAAAAATTACCGGAGGTATATTCTGAAGGATGGTACGGTTGACATATGTCGGGCGTGCCACCGTCCTGGAGAGTCCCTTAGGCATATTATCTCTGGTTGTTCTAGTTTGGCTAACGGCGAGTATTTGCATAGGCATAACCAAGTAGCTAGGATTGTCCATCAACAGGATTTTCCATCAACAACTTGCTCTGAAATACAAACTCGTGGATTCAGAAGTACCGTATTACAAGTATGTGCCCGACCCAGTTCTCGAAAATGATCATATCACATTGTACTGGGACCGATCTATTATCACTGACAGGACTATTGTTGCAAATAGGCCTGACATAGTGATGGTAGATCGGTTAGAGCGCCGTGCAATAATAGTTGATATTACTATTCCGCATGACGGCAATCTCGTGAAAGCCGAAAAAGACAAACAAGTGAAGTACTAGGATTTGGCCCACCAGATTGTCGACATGTGGCATGTAAGCTCAGCTGTTATTGTACCGATAGTCGTTTCCGTGCATGGACTGATCGCCAAGAGCCTCGACCAACACCTACTGAGGCTCTCGTTAGACGGTTGGATTAAGGGCCTGATGCAGAAGGCAGTGTTGCTCGATACGGCACGCATCGTGAGGAAATTCCTCTCTCTGGAGCCCTAACCACCGGTAGCTTGGTCCTTGTACCCGATGCCGGTGGGTCACTATTTTTTATATTTTTAAATATATTTGTATTTTTTATAGATTTATTTAAAAATGTATTAAATATGTAATTAAGTTAAATAAAGGAAATAATAATGAAAAAAACGAATGAACGTCTCATACATCATTTTCATTCTTAAAATATTTTAATATTTTTATTTATATATTATTACCTAAATTTATACAATTACTTCAGATTTCATAATAATATCAGCAAAAAGTCAATACATAAAGGATTTTGTAATATTTTAGAACTTTAGAACAATAAACATAGTCTACAAAATATGCAACGAAGATTTGACACATGTCATTCAATGAATTCAAAAATATCAACATCACATTCAATATTATGGCCAAACAATATGAAGTGATTGTGAGATGCAAACAAGAGCCAGAAGCAGAAATGCGCAAATAACACCCCCGGACTCGTCACTAAACTCCGCCTCGCAGGCACCGGACCGCACATCGCTGACACAAGTGCTCGCTGAGGCGTCGAGCTCTTCAAGTGACGAGTATTTCTCTCCGCCGACGTCGCCAACACCTGTACGCCGGCGAGGGAGAGGCCGGCCACCGAGCAGTTTGGGGCCCCGAAGCCTACCAGCTTCGAGTAGGGTCCCCACTACCGGTGGTATTGTGCACCGCATGCGATGGACTTCATCCATCAATGAAAACGTCATGCGGGCATATTATGAGGCTACAGATGGGGAAACCAACCTGACTGCGTACCGTTCAAGGATGCTTCCTTTGTTTCAGGCTCTTGAACCAACAATGACTGTTGCCGTCCAACGACTATCGGATCAAGGGCGGGCTATCCAACGATGTAAGTTGTTGGATCAATCTGTGCTTGATCGACTACGCCTGGAAGTATTATCTACTCGTACAGCTCCAGTGTCAACGAGAGCACCGTCACCTGTGACACAGACGGTTGCTACAAGTGCGACGTTAGAAGAGTCCGCACCCGACGCGGGAAATGATACGAGTGATACATCTATCCAGGTAAGCGAGCAATTGAGGAGTACTTTGGAAGATGTGATCTCGCAGTATAGGTTTATACCTAATTCTAGACCGCGGCTACCATGCTTGCCAATGCATAAGCGAAATCTGGCGTTGATGGGAGCCCTGAATGCATTGCTAGAGCCGTACTTACGGACTAGCAGTGATTTGCTTGATACTCACTCGATTCTTTACTGTGGAGCGATTGCCGCTTGTCGTGTTGCACGCGTTAAATTCCCCGAAGTTAACCGTGCGCCGCGACCGGATGGTGTTCCCGTATGGCAGGCAAGAATCGAGCGACGTATCGGCACATTTAGGACTCTCATTGCAAAGCTTATCTCTTTCAGCCGGGGAAATAGTCGTCCCCGGGTCATGCGTTTCGTGACTCAGGCATTTGCTGGGACCGGCATTCGTCCCCAGCAATACTTAGCCAATGTCACGGAACGTATTGACTTTCTGAAACAGAAAGTGTATGCATGGGCAAGCCGTATCCGTCGTTATAGAGAGCGTGTAAATAGATACTGGCAGAATCGCATCTTCCAAAGTGACCAAAGGAAGGTGTACCGAGAGTGGGAGGGAACTGGACAACGTTTGAGCGACGGACAACTGCCAAATGCTCACACCATGAATCAATTCTGGCGTGACATATGGTCGGTGCCCGTCGAACATTCGGAGGGCGACTGGATCCGTGTCGTCGAGCGTGAATGCAGTATCATCGAACCCATGGAGTCTATTACCATAGACTCCGAAGACGTTAGTTGTGCAATTCGTACGGCCCCGAACTGGAAAAGTCCTGGGTCGGATGGATTGCACAACTTTTGGATAAAGTGGGTTCAGAGCTCGCATGAACGCTTGGCAACACAGTATCAAGAAGCCCTTGAGTCTGGTTCCTTACCCGCTTTCATGACTCTGGCTCTGACACTGGCATCACCTTCCTGCTCCATAAATCAGGTAGTACCACGGAACCTAAAAACTATAGACCCATCACCTGCTTACCTACCATCTCAATACAATATAATCTCATACAAGCGCCTTACATCTATTCTGAGAAGTAAAATAAACTCGCACATAGTATCTAATAATATCTTAGATAACGCTCAGAATGGATGTAGGGCTGGGTCTCGTGGTACTAAGGAGTTACTCCTCATTGATATGGCCATTAGCCAACAAGTCAAGCGGAGTAAGGGCGCCCTCTCTACTGCCTGGATTGACTACAAGAAGGCCTATGATTCGGTGCCACATTCATGGCTGAGGAGGATTTTAGAGTTGTATAAAATTAATCCGACTCTTAAATCCTTCTTAGTCTCGTGTATGGGGCAGTGGATCACAGTACTTCGTCAACCAGGTAATGGTGGGCACGCCTCTGACCCGCAAGGCTTGATAAGGATAGAGCGTGGTATATTCCAGGGCGACAGTTTGAGTCCATTGTGGTTTTGTTTAGCACTGAATCCACTTAGCACATTGCTGAAAGATTCAGGGCTAGGCTATCGGTTTCGTAGAGGAGGTGAGGTTATTTCTCACCTGATGTACATGGATGACCTCAAACTGTTCACACTGAAGCACCAAGATTTAGTGACATTATTAAAAACTACGGAAGTTTTAGTAATGCCATTAAGATGGAGTTCGGTGTTGATAAGTGTGCGGTTATGCACGTACAACGGGGGAAGGTTGTAAATTCACCGAATTTACAACTTTCTGAGATAATAACTCTCAGATCTCTCTCCGAGACCGAAACATACAAATACCTAGGTATGTCAGAGTCATTGGGTATAGCGGTGGAGGATATTAAGAAATCGGTGAAAGACCGTTTTTTTGGCCGCCTGACAAAAGTTCTTAACAGTTCTTTGTCCGGTGGTAACAAAATGCGGGCTTTCAACGGTTGGGTTATACCTTTATTGTTATACTCCTTTGGCATACTTAGGTGGACTCAAACGGAACTAGACGCCCTGGATAGGCGAGTCCGTCAACAACTGACATTGCATCGAATGTTACACCCAAGATCTTCTGTCATGAGACTGTACATTCCGCGGAAGTGGGAGGGTCGAGGCTTTTTGAATGCCAAGAACCTCCACAACCGTGAAGTGTGCAGTCTGAGAGATTACTTTCTACAGAATGGGTGTGACATTAATTGCGATGTCGTGATGGTTGACAAGGGCCTGACACCTCTTTCCTTGGCTAACGAGAACTGGCGTAAACCAAAGGTGCTAGGTACTGAAGACCGTAGGGACGTATGGAAGAGTAAGGAGCTACATGGGCGGTTCTACCGGGTCTTAACAGGACCCGACGTAGACCTGCTCGCTTCGGTGAACTGGCTGCGTTTTGGGGACCTCTTTGGGGAAACTGAAGGTTTTGCCTGTGCAATTGCAGATGAGGTTATCAAGACGAACAACTATCGGAAATACATCATGAAGGACGGTACGGTCGACATTTGTCGAGCATGCCACCGTCCTGGTGAATCACTTCGCCATATTATTTCCGGATGTTCGTATCTTGCTAACACCGAGTACTTGCATAGGCACAATCAAGTAGCCAGGATCATCCACCAGCAACTTGCTCTTCAATATGGCCTTATTGAGTTTGAAGTACCGTACTATAAGTACACACCAGTGCCAGTTCTTGAGAATGGTCGTACATTGCTCTACTGGGACCGATCAATCATCACGGACAGGACTATTGTTGCCAATAGGCCCGATATAGTGTTGGTTGATCGGACCCAGCGTCGGGCAGTGCTCGTCGATATCGCCGTCCCGCATGACGAAAATCTCGTGAAGGCAGAGAAGGACAAACTTAGTAAATACCTTGATCTGTCCTTCGAGATAACCGCCATGTGAGACGTAGACTCGACGATCATTGTCCCGGTGGTCGTTTCAGCAAACGGATTAATAGCGAAGAGTCTCGATCAACATCTCAAGAGACTCTCGTTAGATTGTTGGATCAAGAGTCAGATTCAGAAGGCTGTTATCCTCGACACGTGCCGTATTGTTAGGAGGTTTCTCAGTCTCTAGCCTCCACCGCCGGTAGTTTGGGTCCTACTCCGCTATTGGTGGGTCACTATTTTTTATATTTTTAAATGTATGTGTTTTTTATAAATCTATTTAAAAATATATTAAATAAGAATATAAGCGAATAAACGAAATAATAATAAAGCCTTTATTCCTCACAGTTGCATTACATTAGATATATAAATTAACTTAAAAACTACAAAATTATTAAAATTCAATAAAATAATTAAACCTAATAAAACATTAATTCATTTGCATTGTATAATAATAGTAAATAAAATAATCATTCAATTTCATTTCCTTCATCAATAGAATTAGATAAAATAAATAATTTTAAAAAATAATTAAAAATACCTGATCCATAAAATAATTAAATTGGCAATTCTCACAGATCTACTTAACACAATCTTTAATTACCGCGTCCCGAGTGCGTATATTGTGTATCGAAGTGAGTTCGATTCCCGATCAGCACGCTACTGAGGCACTTTTAACACAAGTACTAGTCCTACGCACCTTGGGTCCACGGTCTGTTATCTTCGGAGGGGATGCCAATGCGAAGAGTGCCTGGTGGGGTGGCACGTCCGAAGTTCCCAGGGGCGTCATACTGAGTGGTGCTCTAGATGAATGGGGCCTCCATGTCCTGAATAGTGGAGACATTCCGACTTTCGACACTGTGAGAGGTGTAACGAGGTACAGCAGCTACGTGGACATTACGTTCTGCACGAATGACATGCTTCCGCGAGTCGACGGTTGGCGGGTTGACGAAACCCTCGCGCCTAGCTCGGATCACAACGGCATGGTATTCAACATCAATCTAGTTAAATCCTCAGGTTTTTCTGTTAAAAGAACCACTCGCAGGTATCACACTAAGAAGGCCGATTGGCTGAAATTCGGCTCGCTAATGGCCAGTACGCTCCATGACCGACAAACTGGTCTCCAGGATATTATGAATGCGCAGGAATTGAGAGACCGTCATTGGAGCGTACACAAATACCATAAGAACAAGGATGTTGTTACCATGCCGTGGTGGTCGGAGAGGCTAGCCGAGTTACGGAGGGCCGTCAATACCAAAAGACGCCGGGTCCGGAACGCATGTCCAGTCCGGAGAGAGAGGGTAGTTATGCTGTACCTAGAGCAAAAGGAGATGTATGAAAGCGAAGTAAAAAAGGCACAGGTCGAGAGTTGGAAGGCCTTCTGCGGAAGGCAGGACAGGGAGGGAGTATGGGAGGGAATATACAGGGTGATAGGGAGAGCCACAGCAACGGAAGAACATCAGCCTCTAATTCATAACGGATCATACCTGGATTCTTGGGGTTCGGCCAACCTCCTCGCTCAAAACTTCTATCCAGAGGATAGAGTTGAGGAGGATAACGAGGGGCATCGTGTAATTAGAAAAAAGGCAGCGGAGACAGATGGAGACGACGGCAGCGAGGGTCATCATGGTGATGACCCACCTTTTACGCTCGAAGAAATGCACGATGCTCTTCACAGGTTTAACCCCAAGAAAGCTCCGGGGGCGGACGGATTTACATCCGATATCTGCACCCACGCTGTCAGGGCCGACCCCTTATACTTCCTGGAGCTGCTTAATCAGTGCCTCCGGCACGGCTATTTTCCTAAGATATGGAAGGAAGCCGTGGTGGTTGTGCTGAAGAAGCCAGGCAAGGACTCGTACACAGTTCCCAAGTCGTACAGACCAATTGGCCTGTTGCCCGTCTTGGGAAAGGTGTACGAGAGGATGCTGGTCGCCCGACTCAAGTTTCATCTTCTACCACGGACGAATCCCCGCCAGTACGGCTTTATGCCCCAGAAGAGCACCGAAGACGCCCTCTATGACCTCATGGGACACATAGTGACTAAACTCGACGCAAAGAGGATAGTCACTATGGTTTCCTTGGACATAGAGGGTGCCTTCGACAGTGCCTGGTGGCCGGTCATTAAAGTACGACTGGCGGAGGAAGGGTGTCCGACAAACTTGAGGCGGGTGGTCAGCAGCTACCTTAGCGAAAGGAAGGTAAGGGTAAGGTACGCGGGCGAGGAGTGCAGTCGCTCCACGGACAAAGGTTGTGTCCAAGGCTCGATTGGAGGTCCCTTGCTGTGGAACTTGCTATTACACCCACTGCTGAATGGGCTGGAGAGAATGCGTGTGTATGTGCAAGCGTTCGCGGACGATGTGGTGTTGGTGTTCGACGGTGACTCAACCCTGGAGATTGAAGTGCAGGCAAATGCCTCCCTCGCCTATGTGCGGGAGTGGGGCATCGAAAATAAATTAAAGTTCGCGCCCCATAAAACATGCGCAATGTTAATAACACGGCGTCTTAAATTCGATGCCCCACGCCTGCACATGGGCGGGGTGGGCATATCTCTGTCAGAAGATATCAAGGTACTAGGACTCACCATCGACCACAAACTCACTTTTAACACTCACATCAAAAACATCTGCAGGAAAGCGATCGGTATCTACCACAAGCTTGCGAGGATGGCCCGGATCAGTTGGGGGTTGCACCCCGAGGTGATCCGGACGATCTACGTAGCCGCCGTGGAGCCGACGATATTGTACGCTGCCAGTGCTTGGCACATAACGGCGAATAAGCTTGGCGTCCAAAAACAGCTGAACATGGTGCAGCGCGGGTTTGCGCAAAAATTGTGTAAGGCCTACCGGACGGTCTCCCTGAACGCGGCACTGGTCCTGTCTGGCCTGCTCCCTCTGGACCTCAGAATTCATGAGGTGGCCTCATTGTATGAGGCCAAGAGAGGAGTGGCCCAGCCAGGGCTTGAGAACTGGGAGACTGAACGGATGGCCCGAGCAATCGAGGCTCCTCACCCCGCTGTGCACACCGCCCTTGAGTTTGTGGACCTGGTAGACGAGGAACAAATTAGTAAATACATCCATTTGGATGTACGTATATTTACGGACGGGAGCAAGATTGAGGGCCGGGTCGGTGCAGCGTTATCGTTTTGGAATAACGCGGCCGAAGCGAAGGCCCTCAAACTTGCTCTCGCGCCGCATTGCACCGTCTACCAGGCCGAGCTCCTGGCGCTGTGCAGAGCGGTCACTGAAATCCTCAGGCGTGGCGCGACCACGTTCGGCATCTTCTCCGGCAGCAGAGCCGCGCTTCTGGCGGTAGTTAACCGTCATGCCCTCCATCCCCTGGCGGTGGAAACCCGATCAGCCATTCGACAAGGCATGGCCCAGGGTAAGGAAATTTCCCTATTCTGGGTCAAGACCCACGCGGGGCTGGAGGGCAATGAGCGAGCCGACGTACTCGCCAAGGAGGCGGCTCTGAAGTTGAAGAAGGCACCGGACTACGGTTTGTATCCGGTTTCATTCGTGAAGCGTGTTCTGCGTCAGCGCACGCTTCACGAGTGGAATGAGAGATACAAAGAAGGTACGACCGCCTCCGTCACCAAGCTTTTCCTCCCTTGTGCAGTGGAGGCGTATAGGATCGTCCGCAAGATGCCGGTCGCTAGCACAACAACCCAACTGCTTACGGGGCACGGTGGGTTCGCAGAATACCTGCACCGTTTCAGGTGTAAGGCGAGTCCATCGTGCGCCTGCGACCCGGACGTACACGAGTCCATTACACACCTCATTCTTGAATGCCCAGTCCATGCCCTGGATCGTCTAAATTTTGAATATAGAAACAATATAAATTTGAACCTTAGTAATTTAACAACACCGAACAAGAAACTGTCAACTGTCAAAATGTCAACTAAGCATAAGATAAAAATAGCAAATAAGAATAAAACAACTGAAAAGAGAAATGTAAAATAAAAATTAAGTTTATAAATAGAAATAAGATACCCATAAATGTGTTAAAATTGTTAAAATGTTATAAAAGTAGTATATATTTTTAAATTTTTTTGTTAAATTAAGTTAGATAAAATAGAATAAAGATAACAATGTAAAGAACAAAAAAACTAGATTTAAATAAATAAATCAAGCGCAATTATACCCCGACATCCCGACTCAAAGAATGAAAGGTGGAATGGAAGTGCGAGAGGAATAGAAGAAGAAATGGAATGTTACCTAGAGAATTGGAATGAAAGATGATAGTATTAAGTATAGTTAAAAATGAAGGAGCCCTGTGAGGTAGGCATGGAAATGATTGTGATTTTAAAATCGCGATAATATAACGATATTATTATTTCCAGTCACGGTGATTTCACCAGTGATTAATCACATAATGTGATTTGTCTACCGGTGGGCGGTGAGTAGTAAAAAAAAAAAAAAAACCAGTGAGTAGTAGTGACAAATAATATGCACAGTGATAGTGATTTCTATTTTCCTAGTGATAATCGTGCGTGAAATCGAGGTTATGCTATTATTACTGTACTGTTGACTGAAAAATTTATAGGTTTGCAACATTGGTACATGTGCCTATAAATTTGGCGTAGCGGCCGGCCAATGTGAAGATATCTGATGCAGAAATCTAAATTGCTCTGATGTGCTTCAGTACTAGTCCAAATTTATTCTATATTGTACGCAAACGTGGACGGATCAAATACGTGGGCGCAGATTCCTCTTAGACGGTCAACTATCAACGCTCGCCTTAACGTTGGTGCCAATGCCATTTCCTAGATCTACACGTTGGGCCAATGCAATTGACGCCAAAGTTGGCACGAACGTGTGGAGCTGGCGTCTAGGAATCTCATGGATGAAATACACGTAACAGTATACTTGCACACGCCCAATTTTATACTAGGTTTGCATAAGTATGCCGTTACGTGTATTTCATCCATTAGGTCCCGGTGACGAACAACTTTTATTGTTCAGTCTCACGTCAAGCACGTATAAAAAATAAACCTAATTTCATGCTGGTACGGTCTAGTTTTGGATATTTTTACGTACTTAATGATTCTACCAATACCAAGCAACGTTGCGACAAATGTGTGGAGTGGAGCCGGGGTTAAGCATGGACAATACCATAGAGTAAAAATATGTTTCACCATAGAGTAAAAAAGGGACACCGAAATTTCATTATTGGACTGGTTTATTTGGATAAAATATCACTTCACTTTTAGCTCTGTAATAATATTCATCATGAAAACAGGTGTACCAAACCAAAAAACATTTATTTCTATGGGGGAAACGTTTTTATACAAATAACTTGTTTTTTTAAGATTTCAACCATAGAAATGTTGAAATCAGTAACTTTTGTCTATGGTTGAACCATAGACAAAAGTTACTGATTTCAACATTCGAATGTTTTGTGCCCAGATAAATCGGAATTTGATCGATGTCTTTCTATTTACATAGTATATAGCGATCAATGGATCTCAATCCATTTGGTAATCCAAAGTTGGACGACATCCATCATATCTGTGTGTCAATTTTGAAAGAGGCGAGACGTCTTCAACAAATCTCTTATCTAATTTGTGGTCTACCTACAACACAATACAATTTTATTCGTATTGAACAAAACAAAAATAAAAACCGTAATACGGGCCGGGATATTTTGGGATGAAGGAATATTATACTCGTAACTTAAGAAAATATGCGTACCTAAAAAATAAATTTTGTAACGAAACAATAAAATAAGATTCATTTTTACTTTAATTAACCATAACAACATTTACAACATATGTACACCATAAAAATATGTTTATCTCTATCGCACCCGGTTCCTCAGCTGTTACGCATTAACGGTCACCGAAGAACGGTAACTGCGATACATACGATATCGCGATATAAATCACTATTCACTAGTGTTCACTGTTCACTTCACAGTCACCGAAGAACGGTGTGAACTGCTATACGATACGAATCACGGTTCACAGTCATCGAAGAACGGTGTGAACTGCGATACGATACAAATCACTGTTCACAGTCATCGAAGAACGGTGTGAACTGCGATACGATACAAATCACTGTTCACAGTCATCGAAGAACGGTGTGAACTGCGATACGATACAAATCGCAGTTTACAATCACAATCGCCGTGAGTTCCCAGTCCAGTCGCTGCAGTGATCTATGATTGGTGAAATCATATGATTTATAACCTGTTATTGTGATTTCATTCCATGCCTACTGTGAGGGCTATTGCTCCATTAGTTAGCCTAGCTAAAGTAAAATAAAAATTGTGTCTAATAGGCTTTGCCATCGGCAAAGGTGCGTTGTAAAAAAAAAAAAAAACACTAGTACTAAAATATAACATGGGGTAGTAGAATCATTTTATTAACTTGTCTCACGTTGCCTGTTACCTATACGCCACGATATCGTGGCGTATCGTAAAATGCACGATATTGTCACGATATCGTGGCACTGTGAAAGAGCCCGTCGTTGCTCTCGCTACGCGGTGGAACGCGGCTACGCCACGATATCGTGGCGTATCGTAAAATGCACGATATCGTGGCACTGTGAAAGAGTCCGGTCTCGTTGGCTCTCGCGAGGTAAATGAGTAGGGCCAACTGGGCCATGTATCCAGAATTTATCCTATAAGTGAATTTGCGTAATAGTAGGTAGTAGCAAATTCTTATGTAATTGAGCAAACGTCTAATTGTATATTATACAAGTGTTTTTTTTTTCAGGACCCATGGTCTTGGCTAGTTCTGTTTGTGTAACAATTTATCTTTGTTTGTAACCGGCTAGCAACATAACATCAACCTCTTTAGGAATTTCAACAAATAATTCACTCGGGAAATCCATGGCCATAATTTAGTGCTTGAGAAAGGAGACTGTGTAAGTTTGCCTTGAAATGAAAACCACATTTATCTGCGGTATAGTCAATGTGTTGTGCGGTTTCACTAAGATCATAAGGGATAATTTTCTCTTACAAGTGGTACATTTCCGACTACCGGACAAAGTTGTAGCAAACATAGAAGTTCCCGGTTGCAATAAACTCCAAGCCCTAATAAGTTGCTTCAGTAGCTCTGTTTCGCATGCATCGTGAGGTCACACCCCGGTGTCAACACTGCGAGGTTTCCGACGACGACACCGCACTCCACACGTTGGTGGAGTGCTCAGCGTGGGCGAGTCAGCGCCGGGACCTCGTAGTGGGTATGGGCGTGGATACCCTCTCGCTGGGGACCATGCTTCAAGCCATGGTATCCAGCGGGAGTAGGTGGAACGCGGCCGTGTCCTTCTGCGAGCAAGTCATGCTCGCGAAGGAGGCGGCCGGGAGAGAGAGGGAGCGTACCCTCCCCGCCGAGTTCCGTAGTCGGCGGCCAGGCCGCCCCAGACTACGCGACTACGCCCAAGACTATCGTCCTCCATGATCGGGGCCTGAGGATGGCGGGATCGCCACCCACCGTCCTTACAGAAGCAGGCTAGAAGGGTTGCGTGCTGCGGGGCCTTTGCCCCATAGCACGCAACCAGATTCACTCACTGATGCGGGATAAAACCCGACCCCAATGACGCGGGATTCTCGTCCCGACCAAACACCCGCAGAGACCACAGAGGTGGTCAAAGTCCGCCGGGCGCCACTGGACATACCCTCTGCTAGTAACCAGAGACGCCCGGCAACGGACGTTAGAGCGGCCGCGGAATTAAAAAAAAAAAAAAAAAAGCCCTAATAAGTGGGTTAAAACAATAACTGGTCAAGTTCGCCGTAGTATACAGGGTGGAATTTTTTAATGACACCTGGAGGAAAAGTACTCTACATACTGAAGATAGACAATTTTACTCAAAGAAAACATTCCTTTATTTTTAAAAAGAAACAGTACTGCATTCACAGATATTCAAAATTCGATGGCCACACCTGGGAATCGAAGCGGGTAAAATCCGAAAAAATAACAGACTGTACTTTTATGGCATCGATCGACAGGGTCAATAATAAGGATCAAATCTCTCTAACGAACGTGGTAAATTAAATGAAAGGAAAACCTTGAAATCTAAACTTGTAAATTCAATGGGATAAGATAAAGAACTTTTACTCAATGGTCCATCAGATTACTTATGTTAGTAATTATTAATTATCGTTGACGTCATTTATTCATTAAAATGACTAAGAACTATTTAGATAAACTATTTTTTATAATGCTGTCTGGACAAAACTGCGTGAGGCATTTATTCCATATTTTAATTAAATATGGAATATTTGAAAATAGAATTGTGAAATAGATTGCCCTGCAATAGTCTTTTGTTATTCACATTTGATTGTTAATACAAATTATTTCATATTTGTCAGCTCACCGTAATAATGGCTTATCAAGAACAATTAGATTTAATGGAAGCTTATTTTTTAAATCACAAAGATGTGAATTTAGCTCTGCGGTGGTATGGAGAGAGATATCGGGACCGACAAATACCAACTCGATTTGTTTTGAAGAGAATGGTTGATAATTTAAGAAATACTGGTAGTTACAAAAGGCAACGTCCTCAGCAGGACTGTTCCGATTTTGATGAAAGTGTTTTAACATACTTCGAAGCATATCCAAAGGCTTCAAGCAGAGAAGCTGCCGAAGAAATTGGAACCACCCACACTCGTGTACTTAAAGTCCTGAAAAAGTAAAAGTATAAATGTTATCGTGAGGGTCGGTTGGTTCAAAAATAGCATCCTGGGGATCGTGAGAGACGACTACAATTTTTTCAAAACATTCTGACTGAAGTTGCCCGTAACCTCACTTTTTTGAGTAACATTGTATGGTCTAACGAAACCAACTTTAGTAATAACGGCATGTACAACCGCTGCAATAACCATTATTGGTCTCAAGTGAATCTTGTTCGTGTTCATGAAACTAACAGTCAAGTAAGATGCTCTTTTAACGTCTGGTGCGGAATTATGAGAAATACAGTTGTGTTAGTCCACGTGTACGAAAGTCATCTAAACACTGTCAAGTATCTTGAAATACTGGACCTCTTAAGAAATTAGTTAAATGTTTTACCCGAGGAAGAGCGAAACCAAGTAATTCTACAGCAAGAATCTCCAACCCATAAAGAAACTCCGGCCCATAACAGCAGAATCACCACTGCCTATGTTAATAACCATTTCAATACCTGGATTGGTACAAACGGCACAATCAGATGGCCTGCGAGATCACCAGATCTCACCCCTTTAGATTTTTTTTTTATGGGGATTAGTAAAAAATCTAATTTACCATAATTCCTATGCAACTGTAAACGAGTTAAGAACTGAGGTACACAATACGATTTTGAATATTCATCACAGCTCACTATTAAAAGTTACTGAAAATGAATTCCTTAAAAGAATAAATTTCTGTATCCAACAAAATGGAGCTCATAATTAGTTAGTATACCCTTTTTTTCGTTCAATTAAATAGTTTAGATTTCATGGTTTTCCTTTCATTTAATTTACCACGTTTGTTAGAGATTTGATCCTTATGATTGACCCTATCGATCGATGCCCTAAAATTACAGGTGTTATTTTTTCGGATTTTACCCGGTTCGATTCCCAGGTGTGGCAAACGAATTTTCGAAAATCCGTGATGAAGTTCTGTTTCTTTTTAAAAATAAAGGAATTTTTCCTTTGAGTAAAATTGTCTATCTCCAGCATGTAGAGTACTTTCCCTCCATGTGTCGTTAAAAAATTCCATCCTGTATAGTATAGCCTCCTCATGTCTACCCCCTTAAACGTAAAACAGGTGTCATTGTGCGTCGTAACTGTAATAATTGAAGCAAAGAAAAAATATCGTGACACAAAATGATATAGGACTAATTAGGTTTATTATTGTACGGCTATAATAGGAAGGGGAATGTTTTTTTGTTATTCATTCCATGACAAGTTGTTATTAGAAGCAATAAAGATAATATGGGATGAAATAATAACAAATATCGTAGGAATAAATAGAGCATCAAAATATAACAACATTTGTATTGTGGTCACGGTTTATTCCAGCTCGTAATAAAATGGGCATCTCATAAAAACTAACAGATTGTTACGTTAGGCGCAAGCCAGACAGAAGGGCCTTCGATACGTTCACGCCTCTTGCCATAACAGTATTTACCCAGAGACCGTAGAGAGAGGTAGATGTTTCAAACTAGTACCATGTGAAATTCTTTCACATGGTACTAGTTTGAAACATCTACTTCTTTACTTTCATAAGTGTGTTCAAGCAAGCACGCTTGTTAAGGGTACCTACTCTTAAACGGGCCTTTTAAGACGTCTCCGATTTGTTCTTATTCAATTACAGCCTTGTCCTCTTCATTTTCATTACTTGCGTGAAAAAAAAAGAAAAAATGCTTAATTTATATTTTAAAAGCTTTTATGTAGCAAATATTCTATATAACAAAAACAGTCATTTCAAATGATTAAAGCTTCATTATGTTGGTAACTCAGCAGTAGGTACTTGTGATCTATATTAATGTGAAAGGTAATATTTTCTTTGACAAAAATCAATTGTCATGGTTGAAAGACCTTAAAAAATTGCAAATATTTTTTTGAAAAATTTGTAATGAAATGTTCTTAAAAACTCATGTCATTGTCATGAAATCGCTTTAATCTTGAACATGTAGAACATTCACTTTACTGAATGTTAGCTCACACTGTTGCTGATATTATGCCACTAACTAACATCACAGCCGTATGAAACTACAAAATATTAGTGAAACGACATTTGACAATACTAGAGGACCCGACAGACGTTGTCCTGCAAAAAAATAAGAACCAAATTGTGAATCTAAACCATTCTCGAATCCCCTTGAACACACACAAAAAAAAATTCATCAACATCGGTCCAGCCGTTTAGGAGGAGTTTATGACATACACACGTACAGTAGAATTACATATATAAAGAGAAATTAGGCTTTATTTCATTAAGTGAGGGTATTAATACGAGGCTCACGTAGATATGAATAGTTAGGTATACGTTTAAGTACATTTCCTGACGTTTCGACCAGTTTGCACTGGTCGTAAAACCTGGTAATAAAAACTCACGGCCACTCTCTTTTAATCTCCAGAACTTAATTACCTACTTCGATTGTGTTCACAAAACCTACACAGAAAGATGTTTATCACCAGGCGTCATCAACAGTCGTACAGTCTCGTTAGGCCAAGCCAAGGACTCATATTGTAGACCAGCATATACTTCTACCACATTGGCCACTAACAATACGATAGGAAGTAAACAGACGTAGCATTTTCCCATTTGGGAGGTTATATGGTCATTATAATATAATATAATATTATGATTAGTATTTAACTGCTAATCAAAAAACTTTCGTTTTGTACTTAAAAAAAGTCCCTTTCGTAAGCAAAAATACTGATTGCGCAGCAAATAATAACCTCAAAATATATTAATGTTAGCAGCAATATAAGTTCGTGACGCATAGCTATTTATTTAAGAATTCTAAGCTTTACCTAACCTATCCAAGTCTGGCGAAAGAAGATGAAGAAGAAAAAGACAAGACAAGAAGAAGAAACCTGTCGCGAGGAGGTGAGAGCCTCCTTCCTCAACACCAACCCCACTAAAGAGGGGCCATCAAAGGTTGCGATGGAGAAGCCGTTAGCTGCCCAAACTGCCGAGCAGCTGAACGGCAAAATTGAGGAGGCGGTGGGCACTATCAACCACATTGCTCAAATTTCGAGCAAAATTAAGGGCCAATGTGTGCGTGACCTGAGAGACGCCGCGAGTGTAATTTTGCATAGCACCCGTGAGCTAAGGTCACGCACTGCCTCTGAGGAGGTAACCCTTTTGCAGAGCGAGCTAATCACCCTGTGAGCTGAGATGGAGGGCCTTAAACGGGTAGCAGCCTCTGTCCCCTCGGCGATGTCGCGCGATGAAATCCTTTTCATGGTGGATGCGCGACTCGCCGGTTTTCAGGATCGTATGCTGCCCGAAAAGGTCGTCCGCCCTCCACTCGCAGCGGACAGGACGCTGCCCGCGCAGCACCTGATGCTGCCGTTTGCCTCTCCCTCTCCCCTCCTCCAAGATGCAAGGCATGGTTGCCAGCGAGGGGAAAAAGAAGAGGGCCAAGAAAGTAAGCGCTGCGGCAGCAGAAGCCGCAGCTGCTAGACAGGTGCGCATTCCGGCCCCCGAACTGCCCCTCAGCCACTTACAGGCTGAACAGACAACTGATCTGAAAAGCCTGGGCATAGACGGTCTGCGTTTCCGCGCCGCTGTCACAGGAGGAAAGATCCTCGAGGTGAGCGGCGTGGAAAAGGATGCAAAGGCTGACGCCTTTGCTGAAAAATTACGGTTGGTGCTGGGCGAGGTGGTAAGGCCTGAGAAATGCGCGGAAGTGCGCATCTCAGGCCTTGGCGGCACCGCCACGAAAGTGGTGGCTGAAGTTGGTGGTTGTGGTGTCAGCCACGTAAAGGTGGGCGAAATTCGCTATCCGCCGGGTCGAACGGGCACGTGTTGGCTCAAGTGCCCTGTCGCGGTGGCCAGGAAGTTAGTGGATGGCCGTGGCCTCGCCATTGGGTGGAACCTTGTTCGAGCCACCCTCCTCGAGTCCCGGGTCCAGCGGTGCTTCTGCGGCTTGGACTCGGGGCATGTCGGAGCACAGTGCACTTGCGAAGTCGAACCCAGTGCACTGTGCGTCCGTTGTGGGCAGCCGGGCCATAAGGCGGCCGGTTGCTCTTTGGAGCCCCGGTGCCCCGTCAGTTCCACGGAGGGTGCACCGGCTGACCACCGTCTGGGCACTAGGAAGTGTGACGTCGCTGCCCAAAAGCGGGAACGTCGTGGCAGCAGAAGACGTGGCGTAGCTTCCACCACTCAGTGTTCGCCGTCGACAGAGCAGAGGATGGACACCGCTCAATCATAAATGGCCGTACACCTTCAATACCGCTTAACCTGTCCTTCACACAAATCCTACTTCTACTCCTACTCCTTTACTGTTCATGCGGTCAGGCTGTGGAACTCGCTCCCGCCGAACATACAACACTGTAACACCATCTTCACCTTTAAGAGGAAAGTGAACGAACACTATCAATCATATCATCATCATTCACCGAGCCTTTTCCCAACTCAGTTGGGGTCGGCTTTCCAGTCTAACTGCGATTCGGTTGAACTTCGATATTTTTCGTGAAGCGACTGCCATCTGACCTTCACAACCCATGGGCGATATCGAAGTTCTGAAGTTAGACCGGTAGGATTTTTGATTTAGGGCTCCAACTACCCCTAACGACTGCCATAGATGTTAGTATGACAACCGGGACCGACAGCTTAAAGTGCTCTCCGAGGCACGGAGGGGTCTCAATGTCTTAAGAAATGGTCACCCATACTAAGACCGGCCTGAGTCGATGTTGCTTAACCTTTACAATGTGTTAACATTGTCGGTTACCACTAGACCACGAGCCCCTCAAAGAACACTATCATTTATATTAATATTATTATATTATTAGGTATGTATTTATTCTATTAAATATTATCATGCTGTGTATTATTGTAATTGTAAATGTTTTTATTAGCTATGTCTATGTAGTATAAGTAGTTATGGATGTTAGTTTTAGAAAATTTACCTACGCACACAACAAACTGATTCAACCTCACATTTCCTTCCCCCGGGCCACAATGAAAGACATTTCTTTTGAAATAAGTGGTGCCTTTGTACTATAAATCTATCCTGTTTGTTATTCTTCTCGCTCATTTATCTTCTTATGTGTACATAAATAAATAAATAAAATAAATAAATGGCAATCTCGCTACTGCAGGCCAACGTCGGCCACTTTCTTGCGGCTCAGGATCTCCTGATGCAGTCCATGGCATAGGCACTGAGGTCGAGGCCCTGCTAGCGGATGTAAGCCCCACCCCTGCACTGGTCGTCGGGGATTTTAACGCCAAGTCAACAATTTGGGGTTCCCCGGTGACTACTGCAAAGGGGGAGTTTCTCGAGGATTGGACGGTGTCAACCGGCTTGGTGCTGTTGAACAGGGGGGCGGTCCACACTTGTGTGCGAGCGCAGGGTAGTTCCATCGTAGATCCGGCGTTTGCCAGTTCTGCCCTGGTGGACAGTAAACGGGGGTGGAGAGTGATGGAGGGGTGGAGACGCTGTCGGACCATCGCTACATATGGTTCAACGTTGTCGCCGCTCCCTCGGCCACCCCCGCGGTGACTAATCGCCCCCTTGCAGGGGAGGGATCCCGGTGGAGTCTAAACACGCTGGACCGGGAGCTGACCAGAGAGGCGGCTATTGTCGAGCGCTGGGCTGCTCCTAATTTCGACAGCCTGGACGTAGACGCGAGGGCGGATAATCTCGCTGGTGCGATGGCTCGCGTCTGCGACGCAGCGATGCAGAGGGCAGGGCCGGTACCCCCGCGAAGACGGGTTTACTGGTGGCGTCCCCACCTCGCTGGGCTGCGGAAACTCTGTCACGCGGCTCAGCGACGGTACACCCGCAGTCGCGGTAGACGCCAAAGAGACCTTGCCCAGGAAGAGGCCTTTTGTTCGGCAATCCGGGCCGCCAAAGATGCGGCGTGGAAGGAGTGGCTCGAGAGAATGAATGAGGATCCTTGGGGGCAGCCTTACAAGGTTGTGAGTGGAAAACTCAAGCCTTGGGCTCCCCCTCTCACCACCTCTCTCGAGCCACCATTTGCAGAAGAAGTGGTCAGTTACCTCTTCCCCGCGTTGGAAGAGTGGGTCCCTCCCCGTATGGCACCAAGCCGGGAAGTGCCGGATGACGAGGCCGTCCCGCCCGTATTCGACGTCGAACTGGGGGTGGCGGTCCTAAAATTAAAACATTTCGGAGTGTTTGGCGTCCCCGCGACGATGAAAGGCGGGGAAGCTTGTGCTGCTTCGAACTTGACTGCCGGTCGAGTTCGAAGCGAAGTCCCTCGTGGGATCTCGAAGCAGGGGTCCTTAAGAGGGTCTACGTGGAGGGCGCCCTGGTGCGACAACTAGGAGGTCGCCCGTTGCCGAAGCAGGTCGATCGCTGGAGACAGGAGGCTCGCGACGATCTGTTCCGGCAATGGGCCTTGAGATGTCTCTGACGGCTCCCACCGCGAGCTGGGTGCTCGTGGGGGCCATCGGTCCCGTGCTCCACCAGCGGGTGGAGCACGCGCAAGGGGCTCTGACCTACTTCCTCACCCAACTTCTCACGGGTCATCAATCAGCCAAATCGAAGTGGTGACGACCCTTATGTGTTTCGGGGGCGTCGCTTCTGTGTTGAGTGATGAGCTCGAAAGAGCGCCCCTTTGCCAGGCCGCCGTTGCTTAACAGTTCCTGCCTATCCGGCGGCCCGGCTAAGGCGAAGGAGAACCGTGGATAGGTTTTAGTGGGTAGTCCGACTCGTTTTCTATCCTAGAGTCGGGAGTCCCAGACGAAGCTGTCTCGCTCCCCCCCGCAGCGAGACGGTGAAGTGAGTAAATGCATCACAGACCACGTTTAAAAAAAACCTATCCAAGTCCGACTGATCTAAGACCATTTCTAGGTTTTCTAAGGCCTATAGTCTTCTAACCTAACTTATTCAAGTCGGATCAGTTTTGCTGCGTAATCAGTATATTTTGATATGTACGCAAATCATATTTTTTGTTCGTTAAACATCTGTATTTCGAAAATTTATCTTTATTATCGAAAAAATAAAACACACTATAGATGTATATTTTTGAATTATTTCTAGTACTAGTATTGTTAAACAATTGGTTTATTTGCAGGGAAAAAAATATTCACTGTAAAAAAATGTTAATCTTGTGTCTATAAATTGAGGGGCGGTAAGTTTTCTGCTGTTCATTTAAATTTATCCCGAATATTATTAGGTAGATACGTATATACTCATAGATTTCGAACTTTCTTAATCAACAATAAGGAAACTTCCCTATATCGTAACTTTTAGAAAGTATGTATAAAGTATTTTCGTGTAAACTCAATGATTTCGAAAATTTCAATGGAGTTTAGGATATTATTTTCCTTAGAGATGAGAAAATAATACAAAACATGACACAGATTTATGTCGAGTCTTTGCCTAAGTGAAATCTCGTGTTTTTTACTATGGTCTGCCAACTAAGTATCTACTAGAGGGGAAGAACATAGATTATTTGTTCTGTTCACTGACTGAGTCGAGAGTTCTTAGACACGGTATGCGCGTAAAAATATCAGTAGGTAGGTACTTGTTAAGATTAAAACCTTCTTAAATGTATTAAACAAATTTTCTTTCTTTGTTTCTTTGTATTGCCTTTGTATTTTTATATGCAGCAATTTACCAAATCATAATTTGACTTTATCCCGAGATTATCCTGGAAAGGCTGGTGGTAGACCCCTTCTACGTCACAAATGTCTTCTATGATTTTGTCGAAAAAACCACAACTGGTACATTTTCAATAAAATTATTTGTAAGTACCTATTAAAAATGTATATTGACGTGGCGATTCACGGAAAGTTTTGTAAACCTTGTTCTCTATCGGTTTGTCGAAGATACTTATTCTGTTAATTGTGCTCTCGTTAGATCCTATGCCATGTGATATGTACCTCCGAGCATTGCAAGCCTAATCAGCTTTACAGAACGAAGTGGATCGTGAATTTAGACCTCTCGGGATTTCCGTAAGAAGCTGTCTAATCAAATAATGAATTAGTGATATTACTTTTCTAGTATCTTGTACTACGAAGGACCTAATACAACTAGAGATTGCAGTGAAGACATCAAACTTGGATAATCAAAGCGTATGACTGCGCTCATAGACTAACAATAGATGCCGCGAGTACCTGTATCTGTATCTGTATGAAATAAAACGTGTCACTCCTCTACTGGCACGTAGAAAGTAGTTAATATTTTATATGGGCGGAACACAAGAGGGCTTGTACACATATTCCACAGCAGAAGGGTCAAAGGGAATTCCTTGTAGTTTAATGTATGAGAGACTTCCCTAATTACAAATTTGACAGGACATTCCAGAACATGCCTTTCTTTATAAGGTTTTTACATGACTTCTAAGAAAGGTTCTTGTTTTGCACGCTACAACAACGCTGCATGCTTACACGTACTTTATGTACCTATCTATGTATGCGTGTAATATACTCGTACTTACTTACTTTAGTAGGTACCTACCTCAAATACACTAATTTATAGAGTGCAACAATTGGGATTAATATTGAATCGAATGATTTTAGCTTAGATTATTACACACATACATACATATATCACGCCTATATCCCAGAAGGGGTTAGCAGAGGTGTGTTACACACCCACTCTTTGCCAGTATTTTTTTATAAACACGTAATAGGTGGTAAGCCTATTGCCGTACCCGGGTACGTCCGAGAAGTTGGCACCACACTTATCGATTACAAAAATGCTGAAAGTTGTTCTGGGTTTGTTATAGGTTTGTTCAACTTTGTTCCAATACGTAATAGGGCTGAAAATGACGCGTCCAAAATATCGCGCCCGAAAGTAAATTTCAGGCCAGAACAACCACCAGAATCGTGATATCTTAAAAGTGGGGTGCCAGCTCAAAAATTATCTTTTTGGATTTTCTCTGAAAATTTCATTCTCAGCTTTATAATGTTTTGGAACCAACCAACTTCTCGGACGTTAACCGGGTAGGTACTCTAGAAAGTTTTATTTATGGGTTTAATATAATAGTTTATGTACAAAACGGCCCGATGAGTTTAATAATAAAAAGTAGCAACTATGTTATAATTTTCAAAAATAAATGAACGGGGTTTCATTTTTTGTTTTGTGATATTTTCATTAAATGCAAGTACATGTTACGTGCCAACCACTATGGCACAGCCAATTAAAGTCCTTGTTGTCTCGGACTATTGATATATCTATCTATCTAGATTATTGTTTTATTTATATCCCAATATAGATGGTTTCAATAAACACAACGCTGTTTACATTTTCACAAACGACACTAAGTGTGTACAGACACTTGATTACACCCATTCCAATACTAATTTACCTTACCACTTATCCTTATTTGTTAAGTACCACCAGTATATTGTAGTCGTTATCTTGCAAGCCTTGAAACCACCGGCTTGGGTTCGGGCCTCTGGTTGGAGTTTGATTGCTGACGTGTCAGGACACGTCAGCAATCAGACAGCAGAAGCAGACAGGTCTAGGAGACTCCTTGGCTTAAAGAGTGTTTTTTCCAATATCTATTTAATTTGTTGTTGTTGTAGGAATACCAGTATTCCAAAATAAGTATTCTTACTAACATTTTACCGAATTATCTGATACTAGGTCATACCCGCTTGAAAAATTATTTAAACAAAAACTTTCCTCGAGACACAGTCTCCATTGGAGAAAACTGCATCAAAATCCGTTGCGTAGTTTTAAAGGTCTAATCATAAATAGGGAACAAAAGCGACTTTATTTTATACTATGTTTTGATTAAACTCAAATAGACAATGATACAAGGCCATAAATATCATGAAATATAGCTTTTTAAAAACATTCAAACTATAAACGTATTAGGTATAGGTATGGGATTAGGTATTGTGACAGACAAACAGGTATATCGATATCGAGCCATCGAGGTAGTCACGTACAAAACTTCCACTTTCCCCCTGGGCATAAATTTAAGTAATTACAAAATCCGTTAAATAAATTACTTATCTACCAAATCTCATCGGCTACAAAAGTACAGGAATAGATTAACTGAATTTTATATACTTCTGTGACATGTCTGAAAGAATATTGGTTTGTCTTTTTCCTGATCATTGTTCGTTGTACCTACATCTATTACACATTACTCGGATCAGAAGGATTCGCTTAATATCGGAACTCAAGTGCCTGTCGATCACTTCAATTAATGTAAATAGGTAGGTAAGAGAGATGCGTGCAAAATACAAGTAAATAAATAAATATATATTTTTGGACATTTTCACACAATGTCATCTAGCCCAAATTAAGCTAATACGAGTATAAGCTTGTGTTATGGCATCTAGACAACTGATAAACATAATATTTCTAAATACATACTAAATATACATAGAAAACACCCATACTCCGAAACAAACATTTGTGGTTCACACAAATAATTTGATTCGACCCGGAATCGAACCAGGGACCTCAGGGACGGCAGTCGCATACTCATACCACTGCGCCACTAGTCAATGTAAAGAAAAAACAATTGCATAGATGCCTACCATTATAAAAACTATGTCAACAGATTAAATAACTAGTTTAATTTAAAAACCATTTTGAAAAAAGCCACACAATTCCCTATTCTGTGATACAGTTACATAAACCCTATATAATTATTAACATTAATGGTTGCTTGGCACGCTAATTTCCGTTACATCTTAATCTTACCAACTTGAGATGAAAATGACTGAATCTCCAGTTACTCAGATAGTCGGTTAGTCGGGATTTACGACAAGCAACCTATTTAAATACTTAGTACGTATTTAATTAACTTCCAGCACAATCTAGTTCACAAAGGTGCTACAATATTATTTAAGTACTTTGGTTTAGATTTCCTTGATTGTAATGAAAGGAAATTTGAGATTGTTATGGTACCTTTAAAAACCTTTTGTTATCTAGGTATACTGGTGTTCACTTAAAAATAACGCTGGGCGAGAGTGGGAGGGGTGTGTTTGCGCATCGGTACTCTCGCTCTTACTCGCTGTTACCGCCATATAGATTGATAAATTGTCTACTGCGCAGCTTGAAGGTCAACGTTCTTTTCATGTGATGCGAGGTATATGGTGTAGCGGTTGTGGTGATACAGATTAAGAGAATATCTGGGGCTTCAATCATAAGATAACTATACAAGAACACCGTGGGGTTTTGTCGGTAAGACCTGGCCGGATGAAATCCAGTATGTATCATTTCCTTCTGCGAGCAGGTTATGCTCGTGACGGAGGCGGCCGGTAGGGGGAGGGAGCGTATCCTCCCCGCTGAGTTCCGAAGTCTGCGGCGAGGGCGCCGCAGACGTGACTACGCCCAGGACCATCGACCTCCATGATCGGGGCCTGAGGACGATGGATTAGCAACCCACCGTCCTTACAGAAGCAGGCTAGAAGGGCTGCGTGATGTGGGGCTGCACCCCACGCACGCCCTCACTCACTGATGCGGGATAAAACCCAACCCCAAAGATGCGGGGTAACACCCGACCACCACGCAGGTGGTCAAGGTCCGCCGGGCGCCACTGGGAATTCTCGCAGTCTCTACCAGAGGTGCTCGGCAATGGACGTAGGTGCGGCCGCGACACGCGGAATAAAAAAAAAAAAAGTATGGATCATTTGACTGATCTGATCACAGTATCAATATCGTAGATGAGTATCATGAGCGCCTGTTTAGACGAATCGTGGTACGCAGTCTTGCCTCTCTGATACGACATGCGAGACAGCCCGATCCATGTAAAGTTGGTAAAATAAAGACGTCCACGCCTAGATCACCTTGATATACGCGGAGCTTGATGCTATTACTGATACAGTGATTCGGATTGATAGTCATACATTAATCGCGGTTTAAATAGTTATCTGTTATTATTGCTATTACTTCCCGGCGACCCTGATGAGGTCGTCCTTCCACCTGGCCGTTGGGCGTCCCACACCACGTTTGCCCGTACGCGGTCGCCATTCCAGAACTTTTCTGCTCCATCGGCCATCTATTCTGCGCGCTATGTGTCCCGCCTACTGCCACTTCAACGAGCTAATCCGCTAGGCTACGTCGGTTACTTTTGTTCTTCTACGGATATCATCATTTCTGACGCGATCACGTAGGGAAATACCGAGCATAGCCCTCTCCATAGCTCGTTGAGCGACTTAGAGCTTGTTTAGGAGACCTATAGTGAGGGACCACGTTTCAGATCCGTAAGTCATCACTGGTAACACACACTGGTTAAAGACTTTCGTCTTCAGGCACGGAGGGGGAAGCGTTGGATGCGGGCTGCTTCAGATCGGTCATTCTGGAAGTCTATGGGAGAGGCCTATGTTCAGCAGTAGACTGTGTGTGGCTGATATGATGATTGCTATTGCTTAGTACAAGTATAATACTTAAGTATAGACTACGTGAGTTTATTCCTTGTCACTGGAAAGTAAGATCTACATAGGAAATTGAAAAATACTATCAGCCACGGGTGGCATAAGTAAAAGTATTATAATAACTATCTAAATCTATCTATACTTAAATAAATCTGTAGAAGTGAAATGTACATTGAAAATATCAAAAAAATAAATGACAGGGGGTGTTACTAGACCGACACCGAACCCAAAAATGTGATTAAAAATTTTTTTTGGTCTGTCTGTCTGTTTGTTCAGGCGTCACGCAATAACTACCGGTTCGATTACGATGAAACTTGGTATAATTAATCTTTAATATCCTGGGCAACTACTGGGAACTTTTAATCCCGGAAAAATATATACAATAAAAAAACAAACTTAATTTTGCGGTTTGATCCCTACACCCAATTACTGTACCATCGTCAAATAATAAGTTAGTCGTATGTTAATTCACCCGCAGCGGAGTTCACTAAGGGGCGCTGCACACGGCTAAGATACTATAATATTTTATATTAAGATACAATATCGCTCGCCATACAATTCAATGATCACACACGACGAAAATAATAAATAATAGTTTCGTATCTTAAGATGAATTTGGATGGTATAATAGAGAATATAATAGAAGATATAATAGAGAAACTGTTGTAGGGGGGCTTTATGATACTACTAAAACCCAAAACAATGATTTTTAGAATTTTATCTGTTTGTCTGAATGTTTGAACACGCTAATCTCAAAAACGGCTTAACCGATTTGAATTTGCGGTTTTCAGTAATGGGTTCTGGTTTATTCAACTCAACATTTAAGGTTTGGTTTTCAATCGGTTCATAAATAAAAAGGTTATTTAGATCTAAAGTAACACGCAGGCGGAGCTGCAGGCAACAGCTAGTACAAAATAAGACTGTAAAAAGTAAAGCAATTCAGCTCGTAGCAAATGTACGGCCAATTTTGTCGTGTTGATAAATACAATATTCGAACAACAAATAACCGGAAACTGAATTATGTGACAGACATACCTATTAATATTTTGCTTTGAAAGGAAAATAAATTCTAAAGAACATTTCTCAGAGGGATCAATACACAAAACGAGAAAAAAATAGGTACTATTTTAGATTAAAGAGAGCAAGATGTTTTTACACCTACAACATCAATTTGGTTGTACTCGTACTTAGTGTGATATAGCTGGTATGGGAATTCTTAAATACTATTCCCTCTATAACTCCAGAACCAACAGAGTTGTACCATCCGTTATAGTTTTTCTTCAAAGTTTATTAGATGGACCTTCAAGAATTTTTTCAGGTTCTTCACACCAGCCTTTTTTAATTTTAGAATTTGATTGATTTTTTGAATTTATGATAAAAGGAATTTATTTACAATAAGAATTACAATATACAAAATAAACATAATTATAGACTAAAAATATTTACATTGCAAAATATCGTTTAAAAAATCCTCCGCGTCATTGCCGACTGGGAAGGTTCCCAGAATGCTGGCTGTGTTGCCACGTTGGATGGCGATACTTATTCTTTGGGCCAGAAAATAGCCAGCTTTCTTGTCCTGAGAAGCATCGATTAGGCGTTTAGCAATGTCTCTATAAAGGCGGCGGGCACTCGGACCCCATGACCCCAGTGTCTCAACCCCAAACGGCTCAAATATGTAATCACCTGCTAGGTTAGCATATTTACGCCGTTTAAGGCCTTCAGCCGATGCAGCAGCAGCCCCGGCACATCCGGATGTGCTTGGAAGGTGTGAATGTGCTAAGGTGTCAACGCATGTAGCGTCCCACACCAAAGGCCTTCCCATCTTCCACGGTAGCAACGACATACCGTCCGGTCTCTTTCCATCGCTTCGTGCTAAACCATTTGGTTCACGTACGGCCCGAAGACCTGCGGTGGAAAGAGCCCTACGAATTATGTCGTTTAGAATAGCGTGCCGAGGTATACGACCTGCGCTTCTGCTACAAGAAAGGCCATGGTGTCCCAGATTATCGACGGCTACTCCACAGGTGCAATGATGCGGGGATACACAAGGTGTACCCAGCCGAAGGCAAGTGGCAATGCGGAAGGTTGTGTCCTCCAACATTGTACCGATGTTGGGCGATGGGAGCGCTTGGATCCATAACCCTGACTCCCATTCTCCAACAGCTAGTAGGCGTGCACGCTCTGAAATATTGACAGAAGTGTCAATTAGTGTATTAATTCTCAATTTACAGAGCGGTGAATCCCACAGTCGCTGTGAGCCTAGGCGTGAGGGCAGGTCAGTGTCGGGGCAAGACATCCTCAAAGCATTTATGGCATCGGTCTTGCATCGCACCTCGGAATCAATCAGTGTATTTGACAAAATTTTCCTGACTAATTCTTCGGTGCTATGGACCGACGACAGAAATGCTGGCAGACTGACATCTGTGACTCTACGAATACCTAGCCCGCCCAAGCGAACTGGAAGAGACGCTTGGACCCAGGCCCGGTCATTAATATTTACATTTAAAATTTTACACAACTTTTTTGAATTCAATTTTAAAACTACCTGTTTTCGCAAAAACATACTCTTTAAAGATAAATATCTCGCAAAGGGATGCTTAAAGCAAAAAAGCATATTACCAACCTCTTAATGTTTTTAAAATACCTATCTAATGATACCGCATACTACTTATGGGGTAGCGGGAAAAAAATATCATTACCACGTTACGTGTAGAGGAGGTACCCCAAAAAAAAATTATCAAAATCTTATTTTAGTAACTTGTCGGCGTATTAAATATACATATCCATGCAAAAATTCATGTTTCTATCACTAACCGTTTGGGAGGACGGACGGAGATCACGAAACTAAAAGGGTTCCGAGGTTTTTACTACGGACCCCTAAAAGGCGTAAGCTAAGCTTCGCATTTGTGTGAGTGCACGTACGTGAACTTATAATGTGACCTGTTGTACACCCACATGTGTTGTACACATAGCCTTTTTACTCGACTTTTCGTGATCACTGACACAAATGCAAAGCTCAGCTTACGCCTTTTTAGCTCAAGTTTAGTTGAAGATATTAAAGGCCCTATCAACAATTTAGGGTTAAACTACCCAATCCTCGTCCCACGGTAATAAATACATACTTAAATACTATACATTAATCATATTCGCCTCGCTCACAATGTGCGCTTGGGTCAGTAAATTAATTAACTGAGCTATTAATTTGTCAGGAACCTGATTTCTATATTATTACGTAAATGTATTGTCTAACACGGGCTAATTAAAATGATGGAAATAATATTATCTGGTCTATTTGAAAATGTAAACCAAATAGGCAAGTACCTACCTACTTCGTATTAATTCATCTTGAGCGTATTTGCCAATGGAGTGTTGATTACGGTCTACAGGTGAACCCAAGTCACAAGCCATCATTGTTGGCAGCCCCTACATGGTATCGCGGATAGATTTTGCACAACTGCCCCAGGTAATTTTTAATGGTTCTCCTATAGAAATACGTGATAATGTTAAGAACCTGGGTATATTTGTCAACCGAACACTATTATGGGTTATCAGATGAAGGAGGTCCGTCTGGCCGTCACAGAAAGATATGTAAGTAGGTACTTAAGGAAAAAAGCGGCCAAGTGCGAGTCGGGCTCGCGCATAAAGGGTTGCGTCCCAAATCTGCAAAAAAACACGTTTGTTGTAAGTATAGGAGCCCCTTGAATATTTATCATATTCTGTTTTTAGTATTTGTTGTCAAAATTGCAACAGAAATACATCATCTGTTAAAAATTTCAACTTTCTGACTGTCACGGTTCATGTGATTTAGCCTGGTGACAGACGGACAGCGTAGTCTTAGTAATAAGGTTTCCATTTTACCCTTTGGGTACGGAACTATAACAATTATTTATTTTGTTGTTTCAGGACTGTGTTAGTTAAAGGAAAATAGCTGTAAATAATTAGTTCGTCGCAAGAAACCGTGAAACAGAAATATCATCAAAATGAACCTTATTTCTAAATAACTCTCTACCTAGAAAACCTACCGGTATTTTTAGAAAGACTAAATCTTACGAGCAGTCGATTTTGTTACAGTTTGTACTGCAATGTATAATAAAATAAACTAATACTAAGTAAGTAGGTACTTGCCTACTTGGTTCACATTTAGCATAGCAGATAATATTCTTTCCATCATTTTAATTAGCCCGTGTTAGACAATACATTTTTACCCAACACCGCTTAATTAAGACGGAGCGCAGCGGAGACTTCCTCATACTTGGTCTCAATCGAAAAACTTTGTGCCTCGATACCGGTCGCAATTTTCAACCTATTGACTTCAATTTGGCATGCAGATAGAACACATTTACGTGCTTTGCTGTATAGTTTTTGGTATGTAGCGTAAATAGTTTTTGAGTTATCAAACATTAAAGTAACGTACCTTTCACAGTACTAAAAAAATCGATTGTTGGATTTCGAGCGCCAAATTGAATAATTCAAAACTTCAAATTATTTAACTATGGAACTATTCATCCGATTGGTGTGATTTATTTAAGCCGTAATGCAGTTAGCCTGTCTTTCACTCCGTCTTATTTATTTCGGCGAACCGCCTAGTAAATATAGAAATCAGGTTCCTGATAATCAATAGCTATATAAATATATCGTTGTTAAAAGACATGATACATACACCATGTCTTTTATCAACGATAAAATAGCAATAAACCTCACGGGTCCTTTAATCATACCATTACCATTTTGTTTCATACCTTAAAATGCATACCTCTTTAGACTTACCGACTCTATCTTAAGTCATCGTGTAACGCACGATATGTAGGTATGTTTGTTTATGTTCAAATAATAAATACCGCTCACCAAGCTCACTATTTTTAAGGAGGTGAATAAAATGGGTACTAAGCAATTAACTCAATTTGGAAACCAATAATGATTGATTGACTCAAGTCGATCCGTGGATGGTACACCTACATACTTATTCATCGTTATTATTTAACAGTATTTTATTACATACGTACTCGTATACGTGTAATGTAATCATGTGACGTATATTAGAAACGCGTCTGTTACGCTTTAACGAATCCACGATAAACTCGATTTATTTCTAATCTCAATTTTTTCCTTCTTTCTCACAAGCGTCTTGTATCTCACGTCTTCTGTAAGACGTGCTTGCTTGAGTATAATTTATAAAGATACGTTTAGCGCCAAAAGTTGATATTTTTAACGAACAGACAGACATGACGCCTGTATCTCCGAAGGGGTAGGAAGAGGTGCATTACATACCCACTCTTTGCCAGTATTTTAGTTCCCACGTAATTTATGATGTTCTTGATATGGTAAGATGGTAAGATTATCTATCCAGAAATTTTGTTCCTGATTGAGCCACCTACTAAAATTGCATGCCTAGTATTATGGTTAATTTATAAATTACTGCTGTAAAATCTGATGTAACCCATGTTTGCAATGATTTATAAATAAATAAATAAACCTACACTGAAAACACATTTATTCTATCTCATAAATATACTCTCTATAAAAAGAATTTAAGTATTAACACGATCATTGGAGTTTGACGCTGACTTGTAATCGTTTTATGGATGTCGAAGGCAAATCGTGGAATTGTGCAGATCATGATTTGCCTTGGCAGATCGCCCATTGCCCAATTCAACGAATTACCTACGATGTATCCCCCACCTATAGGAATTTACCCATTAAAAAGGGAACCCCCCCCCCCCCCCCCCTAAAAAAATTAAGGTTTAAAGTCGAGTTGAAAGTTCTGGACACCGGTGTCCAGATGGGGGTCAACGGGTACAGTGAACATTTGTTTGCAGCGGGCAGTCTAGGGTCGGCCCCTATGTGGGACAAACAAACTTACAAATAGTGGGCGTGTAATTGCCTCAGCCAATCCCTTCGGAGGAAACAGGCGATATTATAAATATGAATAAATGCGAGTAGCTTTTTTTTGAATGGTCAAAAACAAAAAAGAGTTGAGTTACAATAAAATAAAATGTAAATAGCACAAACAATAATTATTTGGACAGTTATACCTGACAATACTGAGTATTTTACCCAGTATTTTAAGGTTGAGACTCCAACTAAACCTGATGAAATCACCCGCCATAACGCGTCAAATCATAAAAAATACTCTATAGCGCTTCAAAAAATATATGCGTAAAAAAATTAACTGAAGAAATTAAAAAACTGAAGACTATTTTGCGTGGAAAAATATAACTAATGACAAGGCGGTATGATCAAAAGACCCTGCCTGAAAAAAGCGCGAATCAGAAACAAAAATAAAAAGAAAGGCGGGAAGCACAATACTTGATATTGTGACTTGATATGTGAGGACAACCTTGACATCCTTGGCATAGACGTTCGTCGAGAGCTCAATAATAAAAACTACATTGAAAGATGTATTGGGCTAGCTTCGCGGAAACTAGGAATACTGAATAAGGTAAAGCAATTCTTTACACCGCACCAGACGTGTCTGCTGTACAAGACGCAGATTAGACCCTGCGTCGAATACTGCTCTCACCTCTGGGACGGCTCCGCGGAGTATTTGCTGGACGCTCTCGACGCTATGCAGCGATGCGCTATCCATATTATAGATTGTCCGGAGGTAACAGGAAGCCTTGACCCGCTAGCTCAACGCCGAACAATAGCTTCCTTGGCCGCATTCTACCGTATTTACCACGGCGAGTGTTCTGAAGAGCTCTTCAATCTGATCCCACCCTCTTCCTTCCGATCCCGAACAACCCGTGCCGGGCAGAGATGCCACTCCCACACAGTGGATAGCATAGTGGCCTGGAACACCCTGCCTGTGCACGTGTTTCCTCCCACATATAATCCTGGGTTCTTTAAGCGGAGTGTGAAGAGGCACATCAGTAGGTCGTCAAGTTGAGGGCCACTCTCTATGGTATTGTGTGCTGTGAGAGTGGCCCACAATCGCTAGACGTTGTTGACCTACCATCAGTTGGGCGGCGGCAATTTGGTGAACCCAACATAAAAAAAATAGTGATTAATCTCTATTATTTTAATCTTTTTTTTTTGGCTTTTATTTGCTTTCCTCGTATTCGAAATGAAAAGTATAACTCGTGTGAAAACACCCATTTCTGCCTCGAACTATTGGCGCTCTCACTACGTTCGAGCGCCAAAATATCTCGTCAAAAATGGGATGCTTTCATCCCTTGGTTAACAATCTACTATTTCATATCTCATGCTCTGAAAGTGGGTCATTGCTTACCTGATATGCGGGTTGAAAGTGACACATTTCAGAAAATAAATATTTGGACAGTTATACCGTAAAATACTGAGTATTTTAAGAAACTGAGTATTTTAAGGTAGAAAAATAGTTATTGTTTATGTTATTTGAGACTCCGACTAAACCTGATTAAACCGTCTGCGCCATAACGCGTCAAATTATCAAAAGAAATACTTAATGGCGTTTCAAAAAAAAAATACTAAAAAAAAAAAATTCACATCAAAATATCTCGTCAGAAATTGGATGCTTTCATCCCTTGGTTAATAATCTACTATTTCATCTCTCATGCTCTGAAGCGGACCTCGTAGTGAGTCTGGGCGTGGATATCCTCTCGCTGGAAACTCGTCTCCAGCGCGAGTAGGTGGAACGCGGCCGTGTCCTTCTGCGAGCAAGTCATGCTCGCGAAGGAGGCGGCCGAGAGGGAGAGGAAGCGTACCCTCTCGACTGAGTTTCGCAGTCAGCGGCTACGGCGCCGCAGACTCATCTACGCACTAGACCATCGACCTCCATGATCGGGGCCTGAGGACGGCGGGATAGCCACCCACCGTCCTTACAGAAGCAGACTAGAAGGGTTGCGTGCTGCGAGGCCTTTGCTCCACAGCAAGCAACCAGATTCACTCACCGACGCGGGATAAAACCCAACCCCAACGAAGCGGGAGTTTCATTCCGACCAAACCCCCGAAGAGGCCACACAGCTGCCCAAAGTCCGCCGGGCGCCAATGGAAATACCTTCACCGGGTCACCGGAGACGCCCGCAGCAATGGACATGGGAGCGGCCGCGATCTCGCGGAATTAAAAAAAAGAAAAAGCTA
The DNA here is from genome assembly GCA_963556515.1 of Nudaria mundana. NCBI lineage: Eukaryota > Metazoa > Arthropoda > Insecta > Lepidoptera > Erebidae > Nudaria > Nudaria mundana. Next base: position 12,407,099 of record OY748291.1, read on the forward strand.
CAAAGCTTCGTCGGTGAAAATTTGCGTAAGTAATTATGAAGTATCAGAGATTCTCTCTGAAACATACTAAACTCTTGCATTAATAACGAAAGAATTACGTAATTTTATACCTTATTTTGATATAAGTATAGTAAAAATTAACAAAAACACGTAAATAATTTTTGTTTAAAACGCAATTGGGTCTTTATGGACACCTAGTTTAAAACACTACTTAGGTAATTAGATACTTACTATTATTCCCAAGTTCACTGGAAATGGGGACCGAGAAATAAATAAATAAATAGTAAATAAATATTTTAGGTTATTTTTATACAGCGCCATCTAGCCCAAGGCGCCCAGAGTTAACTTCTACATGTAAGTATGAGGTTGTGTTGTGGGATCTAGATAACTCGGACATACTGTACACAAATAATCAAAATAAATAACAAACCAACGTGCTCATCACAGGAAACTTTCTCCTGGATGGACAATATTGGATGGATGGAGTGGATTCGAACCCACTAACTCCGGCCCAGAGTTACCTTTAGGTGTTGTATCTAACCACTGGACCACACATTTCAGGTAAAACTACAACTCGACCAAGCTAAGTTTGCAATTCGCGTCAATTATGTCGCATTCCAGCGAGGTGCAAACTTTAACTTAGTGGAGTTGTAGGTATCTTATCTACTTATGATTGCTTCGGTGACGTGGTCGGTAGTGCATCCGCTTTTGACGCCAGAGTCTCGGGTTCGATTCCCTGTCGGGACAAACTTTGTGTAATGACATACATTAGTGCCAAGTCTCGTTATTTCCATTGTATAATATGTATGTATTTACGAGTACAAAAAGAAATGTAATGTATTAGTACTTATATCAGTTTATATAGTACTCATATCACAAGCTCTGCTTAGTTTGAGACTAGATGGTGTTGTGTGAATTGTCCTCACATATTTATTACATGGGTTTCAGCTACAAATTACAAATACCCTATAAAGTTCATTATTATTTGATGATCAAAGTAGGGTGAAACCAGGGTCCTAACAAAACACGTACAAAATTTGCACATAGGTACTAAAGCAGTTGCAAAACTGATTTTAATGAATCTCGCTCGCAGTTAAATAAATTGGAAACATTTAGTTTTAAATCTGCCTAAATAGCGAATTTATTTTCAAGCAATTTAGTACGTGTTAAAGTGTAGTTCAAAATATAAGTCTACTTAGTATCTATTTCTTTTCTTAAGTAGAAATAATTTATGCCATTTGAAGAAATAACTATTACGTAGGTTCAAGGTCGTGAGGCGTAAGCGGAGTTTTGGATTTGTGTGAGAGACCACGAAAAGTAGAGTAAAACCTCTTTTTGACTGAGGGGGTGAAGCAACCGAAGTCTCCGTTTCAACTTGCAGACTGGGGAGAATTTCTTTCGTCTGTACCTCTACATCTCTACATCTACGGGTTCTGTCAGATCATGTGTGCGGCCGTATTTATCAACCGATTTTCATGAAACTTTACACACACACTCCTTGCTTACAATGAATAACATGTGAATGATATTTTTTGGATTGGATGAAAAATGAAAGAGTACCTACTAAAGAAAATTGAAAAATACATTTTCTAAACAAAGCTCTCGAAGTCTACGGTTCACAGAACCACTAGTAGTAGCTGTGTGTACAACACATGTGTGTGTAAAAGAGATCACATATAAGTACGTTCACGTACACTGCACTCACACAGATGCAAAGTTCCGCTTACGCCTCGCGACCTGTACTAGCCATTATAAACACGATTCAATATTGTACTGCTGTGAATAATAAAACTGTCTATCAAACATAGTGTTAGGTACAGCTCTGACATTTCGCAAAGCTGGTCACCCTAAACCTACAACTGAGTTGCAAGTCTCAAGGAATAAATACAAGATTGCAAACACAGTTTTAAACATGGTTTTAAAAGGAGTGTTTTGCTGGCTGGTTTAAAACCAACAGTGTTCAATAGAACATCGTTGGTTTTAAACAGCCGTTTTAAACCGTGTATTGTATTTATCCTTGGCATGCCTGGTAGGGTCTCACAGACCCACCACTAAACATAAATTGCTGCAGTTTATTAAAATTTGAATTTTGCATGCAGCCGTCCTCAGTAGCTGACCGTTATTAGTCTGTAGACGTCCGACACCTGTCATTTCAGTCCAGAGTACGGTTGTTTAGAACAAAGATGTGATTTAAGTGCCGTGTACCTGTTATTTAAGTACAACACATGATGCATGCAAAGTAAAAAGCTTACGTTTTTGTTAAAATCGCTGCTTAAGTTTAATTATAAGAATAAATAACAAAACATATTGATTCTGGGTTATTTTTATTAAATACTGTAGCATATTATACTGCTAGCTTATCAATGAATTTAATACACTAGCTACTACATGTTTAAAGGGGGCTAATAGTCCGGGTCCGTGAGACCCTACAAGGCATACCGTGTAACTTTTGGTCACCAGGCATGCGAAGGGTTAAACTCTTAGTTACTCACCTGCGATATATGTCCCACTTTACCACACGAATGCTTAGTATTAGGTCTCTCGCAAGTGCTTGCATTTAGCCAATATAAGACACCACCCCTTTTAACAAACATTTTAATTTTTCACAGCAATATAGGTATCAACCTATACTTACAATGAGTTAAACAAATCAAAAACATAGTTATTGATGTTTGGTTTATTACTACATTTATTTTGTAATAAGAGGGGTAGCTTAGGGAAAATTATTTCAAGCTAAACTAAATTGATGCGACACCACTTGGTTTCAGACGAAATTGTTTATACAGACGCCAGTACGCCTACCTCAGTACCATTAACACCACTTATGAAATGGAAAGGATGTTTACGATCTGTTTGAAACACTCTTTATTAGTTTTAAGTCGATAAATACTGGGCTCTCTGATACTGCAGAATTAAAGAATGCTAGAAAACTGTCAAATATGGATACTAACATAAAACCATTCCTCAAACAAAATGTAGAAATCACTTCTGTGTAATTTTCGCATTTTATGATGCAGAAAATTCGCTTCTAACATCTAAAATTAAAAAAAAAACATAGCGAAATAACAAAACACCCCATGAAAATTAATCTCAGCTTCGCCAGTTCGAGTCCCGCCGATGACATCAGTTTTTGTGATCTATTTATAATTTCTTTCTTAAATTTTAAGAATAGTTTAAGCAAACTCATTGCTTTGAAATACAAAAACCTATTATTTTATCGCTGGTAGGTAAATTGAAATAAAGAAATTTTCTAAATGCGAAGAGAACGATATTTTATACACCGTGAAAGTACCACCGTTTACAAAAAAAATATTTTGGACTCGGTTTCCATAACAGAACCGACTGGAAGTTTTACTTTGAAAAACAAGCAGACTTTTTTTACAAAAATGTATGTAGTCTCTAGACATCAAATTAGTACTTGTGGTAGCTCACTGTACGTAGGCTGCAGCAACCTCGCGCCGCGGAAATAAAAAAGAAACATCAATTTTAAGAATTTTATAAAAAAATGTGTTTGTTTTTCAAAGAAATAGTTCCAGTCGGTTCTGTTATCGAAACCGAGTACAAAATATTTTTTTTTGTAAACGGTGGTACTTTCACGGTATATACTAGAAAAGGTATTTATTACATGAGCACAGTGTGTATAAGGATTCATCTACACCTCAAAGAAACTATCTCTACTACGTATTTATAGAGCGCTGATAACTGGTCTGCACCATTAACAACCGCTCTGAACGTCAGAGCTATCGAACAGTCGAAGATGACGTAATGTCACTACAGTTTTCCAAGGTTAAGTAATAAAAGAAATAGTTGCTTTGAGATCTCCACCAAGATGGTAGGGACAATCAACAGTGAAGGCTCCGGTAAGTATAAAATTTACCGGTAAACGATGAGACTATTACCCCCTAAATCGTGGCTCCAACAGACTGGCCAAAATGTGAGCGCAATATACACCTCTGTCTACCTCTGTAAGTTTATTAAACGAACATGTAAAATGTTAGAGTGTAAAACTGACGTCCGACGTTAAACTATATAAGTTGCGTCAATAAGTTGCTCTTCGGCTATTTACACGGGTGAGTTATTAATGGTCGTTGTTTGCAAGATTGCCACAAGTTTCCAAGTTTGGAGCACTTTGAGCCTACGTGTTGGGTCAATTATGTCTTTCATTACCTTTTTAGAGCCTATAGTGTACGTAAAATAATCTAACTTTGAACAAATGCTCTATTTTATTCTGGTACGGAATAAACCTCACGGTCTCAGCTTATTACCTACAAGTCCCAGGAAAGGCTTGCAGAAAAAAATCTCAATTAAATACATATTGACCTTGTGAGAAACGATTTGCGATAAACAGTACATAACAACGCGTCAAAGAAGATAGATTAGTGGGACTTGTACCTACTTACAAATAAAGAAAAGTTTATTTAAAAATATCTAAGTAACTTTTACACTTGTCAACCCTCAGACCCTTTTTAAGCTCATCACGGGACGAGACTTCAACTTAGTTAATCTGGGTATCAAACTCGCATTTTCTTAGGTTGTTAATAAATTTTCAATTAAACTGTTCCAAAATGGGTAATATTCTCAACTAGCGGACATTCTTGGCATCGCTTGCGTTGAAAAGTTGTCTCGTAGGATACAGCGGGACCTTATGTCGCCTGGTAATAGGTTTTATAAAGCCGAATGTCGGCCTAGAGCCTCAATCTGTACGCTTACAAACTTTCATAAAGGTCCAGCTGTTACGTTACGTGCCCAAACACACAAACTTATATACTTTGATCCATAATTTCAACTTCTTTAAGCATTTGCTACAACATAAAGTAATTATTTTCTCACAACTAACATCGTTAATTGTAAATTTTGATCATGATATTTTGTCTAATACTCGTATTAGAAAACAACATTAACATTAAATACCTAACTCATGTTATTTTCATTGTTTGAGATTGTATTGAGTGCTATTTCAACGAGGGTATGGTATAAGATCCTCCTAATCCCAGTATCAATTGTTCCTAAACTTATTAGACCAACTGGCTATAAATAACTACAAATTGGTCCTTGTTAAATACTAAGAAACCTTTGTAATTATCAAGATTGGTCACTTTCTAAGGTATACCTACTTGTGACTAGAATAATTTTGTAAAATAACTCACAAGAACTTTCCGTTATCAAACCTTTTTTCTAACGTGTAAAATCCTCTAGATCTTCACCCTGCCGCATTTATCAAGTAAATGTGTACATAACATCGCAGCGGCAAAAAGTAAGTAGTTACGTTCGAAATTACTTGTACTATATGTTCCATGGTTACGTGCGAATAGTGTCGTAGTCCAGTCATTATAGTAAGTTCACCTCGGAATTCGAGATACCCAGCTGTAAGTCTGTAAATACTTGTATATTGATACCCTAAACGTTGTCTCGAAACCTACATATGGTAGGGTGTACGCAACTATTAAATTTCAAGGTCAAAGGTCACAAAAATAGTTTTTTTGTGCTTTGTTGTAAATATCTCATTTCCTATGGGTTTTTTGCTATTTGTATTTATTTCAATATTGTAGAATACAAAATTCTCTACAAATTTTGTTTAAAAAAAAATTTATGCGGTGAATCGTTTTCGAAATAGAGGGCGGAGAGCGCGCGGTCACAGGATCACTTCAGTGTCAAGCGGTGCCTCCAGTCCAAAACGCGTGTGCTTCAAGCTGTAAATCCTCATATTTGAAATCTCAATGAAAACGAATTTTGACAACGGTAAAAAATAGTCATGAAATAGTCATAAATAGTCGTACATGTAAAAAAAATAGTCGTATTATAGTTTCGGCGTTACAGCTATAAGTTAATGAGGATTATGGCTTGACCGTCAAGCTGTAATCCTCATCTCTGGTGCAAGCAAACGGTAAAGCCTATCGAATTGGTTTAGGTTCCAAAAAATAGTCATGAAATAGTCGTAACGACATGCCAAATCTCAGAAATAGTCCTTCAAAGGTTCCAGAGATATAAAGGTAACCTGATGAGGATTATGGCTTGATCGTTCATCAACTAATATATGGCGCGTTTTGGTGTGCTTCAAGCTGTAATCCTCATATTTGAAATCTCAATGAAAACGAATTTTGACAACGCTAAAAAATAGCTAAAAAATGCTATGTTTTTTTATGTTTATATTTTTTGGAACCTAAACCAATTCGATAGGCTTTACCGTTTGCTTGCACCAGAGATGAGGATTACAGCTTGACGATCAAGCCAAAATCCTCATTAACTTATAGCTGTAACGCCGAAACTATAATACGACTATTTTTTTACATGTACGACTATTTATGACTATTTCATGACTATTTTTTAGCGTTGTCAAAATTCGTTTTCACTGAGATTTCAAATATGAGGATTACAGCTTGAATCACACCAAAATGCGCCATATATTAGTTGATGAACTATCGATAAATCAATGATTATATTTGTCAATTTTTATTAACTATTATATTATATTTTATCATTTATTTCCTAACCTATCCACTTTTTATTCAGAATTAATTTATTTAACAACACTTACCTGCCCATGTAATTGCAGAACTGTTAATGAAAATATAGGAATTATATTTGAATTTTAACCTAATTAATATTAATAACTTCTTCATGATGAAAAAAAACCAAATAAATTAAGAATTAATCTTTTTATTAAAAAATATCATTCTTTACATTTATTTTTATTAAAAGTAAAAAATGGAATAAAGGGTACAAAATCTACAATTTATAATTTTAATCATCTTCCTCTTCATCGTCGTCTTCCGGCTGCTGGTAAATTTCAAACTGGTTATTCCAAGGTATAACTGGTAATTTAAAGACCTACAGCTGGGTATCTCGAATTCCGAGATTCTTACCTAATTTAAGCTTAAATGACTGGACTATCGCTGTAGCTTTTTGTTTCAACCTACGCACACTTCTAGCTGTTTGTACGAAGCATTTCCTTCCCCTGGCCCACTCACTGGATGAGATTTCTTTTGAAATAAGTGGTGCCATTGTACTATACCTCTATCCTTACTGTTCTTCTTCTCGCTTTGTTACCTTCTTGTGTGTACATAAACTAGGTCGCCGCAGTCGAGAAATGTACCGCTACGCTGCAGCATATATTTGAGCGAAGCGAGTTTTGATTCAAAGCGATATAACTCTGTCAAAGTATTTTTTGTCATTACGCTATGGGAATTTTTACCATCAATTAAATTATTTTTATTTGATCGAAATTCAAAAGTCTGGCTTCGTAAGAACCTGGGTAATTCTGTAAGCTTTTGATGAGTGCAAGAAAATCCGAAATCGGCCGAGTATTCGCCGAGAAACAATTTAACATAAATCGTAATTTGAGTCACCCGTTGAGAGCTCCGCTCGCCTTCGGCTCGCTTCGCTCAATAAATTAATTAAAAAAATCGACGTTAGTGTTGATGGTGGGTGATTTGTGGTTGCAATATAGTTGTAATTTATGTCGATACCACATCGCGTGGATCGTTGCGTTGCTGCTGTAACTAGCTGATGTAATAAGGCTTTTTATCATGAGAATGTGTTCCCGCGGAAGTTGGGAATTGGGAATCACAAAACTATTCAAACTAACTAAATATGACTGCCTCGGTGGCTCAGGGCGACTGCCGCCTGAGGTCCCAGGTTCGATTCCGGGTCGAATCAAAATATTTATGTGATCCACAAATATTTGTTTCGGAGTTTGGGTTTTTTCTATGTAAAATATATGTATGTATTTAGAAATATATAAGTATGTTTATCAGTCGTCTAGATCCCTTAATACAAGCTTATATTAGCTTAATTTGGGCTTGATGACGTTGTGTGAGAATGTCCAAAAATATTTATTATTTATTTATTATTATAATGTACCTACATTTTACCTACTAAGATTACATCTAAATTCTAACATGCGTCAAAGAATTCCTCCGCCTGGTCGCCGACCACCAATGTTAATTATATTAATAACTAGCGAACGCTTCTGTAGCTAGATTAAATAATGAAGAATCAGTAGACTTAAAAATATTAATAAAGATTAATATACAAATTAATATTTTCAATTCTATTTAATCTACCTACAGAAAAATACTTAGATTTACTATGTAGTTAGCAGCGACGTGATCTACGGTAATTAGGAGACATAATACTTATTCAGAAGAAAGTTGAACACTATTAATTGCCTAACAGTCAAGAGGAGATACGAGTAAAAGCATTTGGCTGTTAGGTAGGTACTCGAGTAAATTACAAAGCGGCGGCGTCGATGTCGACATGCTCTTAGGAGATAAGAATTAGTTATGATGCATATAGATTTACATAGTTGGTTTATTGGCTTTGGTAGCAAAGTACGTATCCCTATTCTTTGAATTATTTACCCTTATAGTTTCGTCGGTCTGTCCACGGCTTTCCTCCTAAACGGTGAATGCTAGAAAAATGAAACTTTGCATGGAGATAATTTTATTGTAGCAATTTATCAATGTAGTAACTACACTACATTGATAATTTGCTACAATACAATAAAATTATGAAAAAAAAAAAATTTGCGGTACCTCCCGTAGGTACACGTAACCAGAATTTTATTTATTTTTTTCTTGCGGTAACCCCGGTGTGTTGGATATCATTAGATAGGTCTTTTAAGAACAGAGAGGGGTTGCTAAAACTATTTTTTGATTTAAGTATTCGTTAGCGAGATATTCAACTTTGTAGCTAATTTTTTGGTAAAACAGAGCATCCACCCCCCAAAATATTTGTGATGGTAATGAACTTTAAAGCAAAACTATAACGGATCCGATAACTCTGTTCTCTGTTGTTGTATGGGAGCCCCCTTATAAATGTATTATATTCAGTTTTTTAGTATTTGTTGTTAAAGAAGCAACAGAAATACATCATCTGTGAAAATTTCAACTTTGTAACTACCACGGTTCATGAGATACATCCCAAGACAGACGGACGAACGGGACAGCGAAGTCTCAGTAATAGGGTTCCCGTTTTACCCTTCGGGTACGGAACCCTAATGAGTCCATCATTCATGATAACCTTACAGTATTATTGTTAAATACAAGTTCGTATTACATTCAAAAATGTAATGTACACAGTGTAAGCTTGTTCTACAATAGTCCGAATACAGAAAACAGGTCAGTGAAAATAAAATTATAACAATGGAAAAGTATATTATGTGTTTTTGTGCAATATGTGTAGCAGATTCCACCAAATGCCGTCAATCGATAGTAATTTATACTATCGATTGACGGCTAGTTCTACAATAGTGTTCCTGATTCACCGGATGTGTCAAACTCAACTCGATTTTTCACACTTCAATACAATGAATTGTACCGGAACCATATTAGGCACTCCATTAAATCTATGAATGCAAAGTAAAGAGCGAATTGGAATTGAGTATGTACCGATGTTGGCTATAGATTTTAAGTACTTTTAGGTACTTACCTATAAGAAGGAAAATACACTGCATTATTCAGTGACAAATAGAATACACGTCATCTGCTTCTCCGATGGGGTAGACTGATACGTGAATTACGCCCACATATCTTACGGAGGATTGCTTTGAGAGAGGCAGCAGAAGTGGGATAATCGCACCTCTATTTCGTGAAAGTTAACACATCACTTTTTATTCATCGTTGGCTCACAAAGCTTATACAATAATTTATACAGGTGTTACATAAGGGTTATATCAACCCGAAGACGCCCCCATCAGCTGGTCGACCAGAACCGGTTTCGATGTGTCGACCGCCAAACAAAAAAAAAATCATCCAAGAAAAAAAACATTATTACCGAATAAAATACTCTTATTTGATCAACGGGTGCCTGCCGTTTTACCGAAAAGATTTTGACAAAATTTCACTACCCAAACAAATTTTAGCAACCTTTTTTTATACCATTGCAATATTTCGAATGATTTAAGTACGCATATTTTTATTTGGTCAAATTTTTACTTGGCAAAATATTACCAAGTATACCTAATGTCATTATGGCATTTGGTCTTTAATCAAATTATTTATTACAGCAAACAATCTTCAGACAATAAACGTTTGGTGAAATGATTTGTTAAGACAAAAAAATATATTGTAATTGGTTTTTAGTAGGTTACCCGGAAACGATGATTTTGCATAAGAACTGTTATTCCAACTGAAATATTTGACTAAATAAAAAATGTTAAAAGTAATAGTTCGTAAACAAGTTATAGTTTAAACGTTCATTTCCCAAACATTAGGTTTGCGTTACAATTTTTTGTGAATAGATTTTTTGCTAAGTAATAATTTGGCAAATTAAATTATGCGAAATTTTTTTTGGAAAGTGAACATTTGTCAAATTCCTTTCGGTCAAACAAGGGAGACCCTTGATCAACACTAGCTAAAATCAGCTGATTCGGTCATCGACATCAAGTAGGTAGTACAAATAAAGCGCGCCTGCGAAAAACCTTCTCTCTCTCTCCTGGTAGGAACATTCTGTCTCTGTTCCGAATCAAGGTCGCCGTTTGAAATTTTCTAGTATTCCATTTAGAACCGCGTGACGCCGCCTCCCCACCACCCGGTCATTGTCTATTAGTAGGTACATCAAGGTTAGGACACGTTTGTTTTGATTTGAAATAACGCATATAACTTTTTTTGATGAACTTCTATTTTCTTGTTTGGCTGTCAACACATATCGAAAGGCGTTCTGGGCGACCTGCTGATGGGTGTGTCTTCAGGTTGATATAACCCTTATGTAACACTCTGTATATATGTTTACGATACAGTAAACGCCCCACAGTAATATAATTTTAGCTCCATCATTTCTTGTAACTTTCACTCCTTCCTAAGATTGCCTGGAAGAGATTGCTCATTAGCAGTAAGGCCGCCTGTTGTACATTATATTTTTAAGACTTGTCATAAACCATTTGTTTATCTATTGTGTACAGAGTATTTACTTACTCACTTACGAGTAGGTGTGTTAACTTTTTCAATTTAAGGGCCCAGATCGTGAAAATCACCGAAAAGAGTGTTACGATTGTTCATATTTAACCTATTTACATATGATTAATAACAACGATAATTTGTATATATTAAAATGAAAGACCAAAAATTATGTTAGTGCTAATTTTAACTCTTAAAACCCTGTAGTTGTTATATAATAAACGTCAACAAACGCACAAAATTGAGAAAAAATGCGAAAACGTGCCTTCGTATTTTTCAGATTTAACCCAATAAATCAACACAAATTGATAAAAAGAAACACTTTTTGAACACTGAAAAAACCAATAAATATAACGTGGTACTTTTTTTGTACCTTTACAAACAAAAACTTCCCCTTTTAAAGCCCTAAAATCTAGATATGTTTTACGTAAATTCTCCATAGAAAAATGTATGGAAATTCTAGCGCGTCCCGATAGCACGGTTGTCGCTACTAATCGCCAGTGCGCCATAGAATTTCAAAGTGACTCCACGCGTGTCGGATGTGTTTGTTGGTTTTTGGAATAAAAGACAGGAGCTCGTAATAATACGTGTCGTGTATTTCAGTCGGCCATGTTACAAAGTGAAGGAAGAAGGAAGTGAACATAGACAAGACAATATTGATATAATCTAAGCATAGACTAAACTAGGCTATGGCTTACAAGCTAATATAATATTATGACATCTTCCCTTTAACTTTATTATAACTTATATTTTAGATTCTTATATAAAAATAACAAAACGCATTTTAGTGTTTTGACACGAGACAATTTGACGTTTTAAAAGATTCTGACAGTTGACATAATTTGACGTTGTCAATTTGACGATTGTTTCTAAATGTAAACAAACAATGGTTTACAACATTTTAGTTTAATAATTAATTACTTATAACTAAGTACATGACAATGAATACGAAACAATGCTTATAAGACTGTGTCTATAAGACGTTGTGGTTGCCTTATCTCTCTTCCTGAACTAGAATATTTCTTAATTGGTTGACTGCTAGTACGTTGAGGAGATTGACTATGAGAAATTTTAGAGTAATCATTTGTATAACAAGGAGTATAACTGATATAAGTTTGATTGGAACTGACTGGTTGAGTGTGAAAATTATTAGTCTGTGTGTTATGTGAATGAAAAGAATATTGAGACTTTGGTCTAAGTGTTATGTATTGTCTATTGCGACGATATGTACCAAATTTACTTTTTATGATATACGACCTAGGTTCAGGACTAACTTGTTGTATAATACCTGGAAACCAAGACGATTGTGGATGTTTTTGAAACATAACATGACTATTTACCTCCAAGGGTTTAAGATCTTTGGAATTTTTGTTGTAATACTCTTTCATCTTATGTAAATTTTGATTATTGACTTGTTTAAGATGTCTATAGTTACACAATTTTCATTGTCATGTACTTATAACTAAGTACATGACAATGAATACGAAACAATGCTTATAAGACTGTGTCTATAAGACGTTGTGGTTGCCTTATCTCTCTTCCTGAACTAGAATATTTCTTAATTGGTTGACTGCTAGTACGTTGAGGAGATTGACTATGAGAAATTTTAGAGTAATCATTTGTATAACAAGGAGTATAACTGATATAAGTTTGATTGGAACTGACTGGTTGAGTGTGAAAATTATTAGTCTGTGTGTTATGTGAATGAAAAGAATATTGAGACTTTGGTCTAAGTGTTATGTATTGTCTATTGCGACGATATGTACCAAATTTACTTTTTATGATATACGACCTAGGTTCAGGACTAACTTGTTGTATAATACCTGGAAACCAAGACGATTGTGGATGTTTTTGAAACATAACATGACTATTTACCTCCAAGGGTTTAAGATCTTTGGAATTTTTGTTGTAATACTCTTTCATCTTATGTAAATTTTGATTATTGACTTGTTTAAGATGTCTATAGTTACACAATTTTGGTTTTAAAAGTTTTTCTACTATAGGTAGCTTTGTACGAAGTCTACGTGACATGGAAAGTTGTGCTGGTGAACATAAATTGTTTTTGGGAGTATTGCGATATTGCAATAATGCTAAATATGGATCAGTATTATCAATTAAACATTTTCTAAGCATATTTTTAATTATGCCTACTGTCCGTTCTACCATACCATTTGAACGGCTGTGATAGGGACTGGAAGTGACATGGTGAATATTCCAATCTTGTGTGAAATCATGAAAAGATTTGGAATTCATCGGTGGACCATTATCTGACATTAATGTATGGGGAATACCATGACGAGCAAATATTGATTTTAACTTGATTATGACTTGGTCTGCACTGTAACCATTACTTAAAATTGCTATCTCAACATATTTTGAGAAATAATCGACTACAATTAAGTATGTATGCTTGTTGAACTCAAAGAAATCTATACCAACGTTATGCCAAGGAATGTATTTGTAGTCATGTGGTAATAGACTTTCTTTAGTGTTACTCTTTCTTAAAGTGAGACAAATTTCACAATTACTGATGTAATTATCTATATCTTGACTAATATTAGGCCAGTAAATTGTATGTCTTGCCAAATTTCTACAACTATTCAAGCCTTGATGACCTTCATGTAATAGTTTTAAGAAATCTTTTCTTAAAGAAATAGGTATAATAACTCTATCTGACAAAAATAAAAGGTTATTAGCATAATGAATATCATCTTTAACAGGAAAGAAAGGTTTAATACAATCTTCTACTTTATGCTTTGAATTTGGAAATCCATTTTTACAGTAATTAATAAGAGTTTGAAGAGTTTGGTCAGACCTGGTAGCTTGTTCAATTTGTTGTAATTTGAAAGGACTAAGTGACAAATTAGCAGTGAGTAAATTAACATGAAGTTTAATATCTTCATCCAATTCTACTAATGCATTTTCTGGTAATGCAGCACGGGACAATGTGTCTGCGACATATGAAGAACTAATTAGAGACTTTAATTTATTGAATTCTTTCTCATGACTGTCATTCCATGACCATATTGTGTTTTTATTAAGTAACTGTCTTATGTTTGATGTTTCTTTTGATAAATTTTTTATGAATGAGCCAAGAAAATTAATCATGCCCAGGAATCTCTGGACATCTGTGACATTCTTAGGCTGTGGCATGTTGCAAATTGAATTTACTTTAGATGGATCTACAGACACTCCATTTCTATTGAATATAAAACCTAAATACTTGACTTCACTTTGACAATTTTTTTTTTTTTTTTTTTTTTTTTTTATATTTGGTTCGCCAAATTGACGCCGCCCGCCTGGTGGTAAGTCGTGACGACGTCTAGCGATTGTGGGCCACTCTCACAGCACACATTACTATTGAGAGTGGCCCTCAACTTGACGACCTACTGATGTGCCTCTTCACGCTCCGCTTAAAGAACCCAGGATTATATGTGGGAGGAAACACGTGCACAGGCAGGGCGTTCCAGGCCACTATCGTTCGGCAGAGAAACGAACGTTTAAAACGTTCGGTTCTCGCGAACATGCTATCCACTGTGTGGGGGTGGCATCTCTGCCCGGCACGAGTCGTTCGGGATCGGAAGGAAGAGGGTGGGATCAGATTGAAGAGCTCTTCAGAACACTCGCCGTGGTAAATACGGTAGAATGCGGCCAAGGAAGCTATTGTTCGGCGCTGAGCTAGCGGCTCAAGGCTTCCCGTTACCTCCGGACAACCAATAATACGGATAGCCCGTCGCTGCATAGCGTCGAGAGCGTCCAGCAGATACTTCGCGGAGCCGTCCCAGAGGTGAGAGCAGTATTCGACGCAGGGTCTAATCTGCGTCTTGTACAGCAGACACCTCTGGTCCGGTGTAAAGAATCTCTTTACCTTATTCAGTATTCCTAGTTTCCGCGAAGCTAGCCCTATACATCTTTCGATGTAGTTTTTATTATTGAGCTCTCGACGAACGTCTATGCCAAGGATATCAAGGTTGTCCTTCATTGGTAATAATGCATTCTGAAGAGAGGGTAGGGGAAGGAAAGGGGATTTCTTCGCAGTAAATGCACACGCCTGTGTTTTGCGGGCATTGAACTCGACCAGGTTCTCGGTACCCCATTGAGAGATACTGTCGAGGTTACGGTCGAGATCAGCCACGAGTCGTCGTCTCTCCTCCTCAATCTCAGATCGCCCCGCCGTCGGACGAACCGAGTAACTCCCGTGCAGTGTGCTGTCATCTGCATAGCAATGAATGTTCCCGAGGGATAGCATATCATTGATATGCAGAAGAAAGAGAGTTGGTGATAGTACGGACCCCTGCGGTACCCCGGCATTCACTTGCAAGAAGCGAGAAGCCTGGCCATCGCAGAGGACCCGCACTCGGCGCTCGTTTAAAAAGCTGGCAATCCAGCTGCACAGTTGAGGAGGTAGACCATATGCCGGAAGCTTGGAAAGGAGCGAAGCATGCCAGACCCTATCGAAGGCTTTGGCGATGTCCAGGCTAATAGCCAAGGACTCGCCGTGCCTTTCCATAGCCCCACCCCAGACATGCGTTACGAATGCCAGAAGATCACCCGTTGATCGCTTTGGCCTGAAGCCGTATTGTCGATCATTGATAAGCGAGTGATCCTCTAGGAATTGCATGAGCTGCTTATTTATAAGGAGCTCAAGCACCTTGCAAATGACTGAGGTGACAGCTATGGGTCGATAGTTGCCTGGATCGGACCGATCCCCTTTCTTGGGGATCGGTTGTACGTTCGCCTCCTTCCAGACCTCCGGCACGAGCCCTGAAGAGTATGACAGGCGGTACAGACGCGTTAATACTGGAGACAACTCAGCTGCACATTTTCGTAGCACCACCGCCGGAATGCCGTCAGGGCCACTGGCTTTCCGCGTGTCGAGTGACCGCAGCACTGCCCGTACATCACATTGCCTGATAACAATATCAGGCATTGTGTGGCCACAGTTGGCGATGGCGGGGGGCTGCAGGCCACGGTCGTCGACCTGGGAATTAGCCGCAAAGAGGTCTGCGAGCATATCCGCTTTCTCTTGGGCTTTGTGAGCCAGTGTTCCATCTGGGTAACGCAGCGGTGGCAGCGAGGGCTGACAAAAGTTAGATTGCACGGCTTTGGCCAGTTGCCAGAATCCACGGCTGCCCGTGGGATGGGAAGTGAGCTCCTGACCAAGCCGCGCGACGCGCTGGGCATCCGCTCTCTTAAAGGCCCTCTTACTCGACTTTGTGGCCCGGTTGTACGCTGCTTTGAGGTGGCCCACGTTTGGGTCGCGCACAGCCCGGGCCCTGATCCAGGCGCGATATGCCGACTGTTTTTGTCGAACAGCTTTGGCACAATCTCGCCCGAACCAGGGACAGGCTCTGCGGATACTGGCGACATCAGTGAAAGGGATGTAATAATCCATCCCTAAACTGATCTCGCCAGCAATAGCAGAAGCACTATCCGAAGAAGCCTTTCCTACAAAGCAGCGCTGGCTCCAGGGGACGGACGCAAAATAATCGCGTAGACCGTCCCAATCCGCTGACGAGTAGTGCCATAGTCGTCGTGACGTTTGCACAGGACGTGCAGGAGGTGACACCTTCATGCCAGCGTGAACAACACAGTGGTCGGAACTACCCAGTGGGGCTCCTACCGAAACACTGTACTGGGCTGGGCGACTCGTCAGCAGTAGATCCAGCAGAGCGGGCGCGTGATCTGACCTGTCTGGTATCCGGGTGATCCCGCATACCATCTGGGTCAGACCGTGGGAGAGAGCGAACGCATGGGCGGCTCTACCCGCATGATCAGTCTTGAGGGACCCCAGCCATTCAATGTGATGGCCATTGAAGTCCCCCAGAAACACTAGGTCAGCGTTCGGGA
This sequence comes from Nudaria mundana, assembly GCA_963556515.1. Lineage (NCBI taxonomy): Eukaryota > Metazoa > Arthropoda > Insecta > Lepidoptera > Erebidae > Nudaria > Nudaria mundana. The sequence goes on from OY748291.1 coordinate 12,423,844, forward strand.
ACCGCACCTGCGCTTCATCAGCCGTCTCGCTGAGGTACTGGAAGAGCTTTGTTGTCTCAGAATCCCCTGTGTGGGATCGGTAGACGCACACGTAGATCTGGCTCATAGAGCCATGGTCTACGTGCAGCCAAAGGACGGAATTGGAGGGGTTCTCTAGGCAGCGCAACCGGCGGCAGCAAACATCCGCCCTAACGAACACGCACACCCCGGCTTTGTCTCGAAATTGTTCCTCGATGACATAGCCGGGGTAACACAGGTAAGACGTGTCGTCAGGGCGGCGTATTTGTGTCTCCGTGAGGAACATCACAGCGGGCCGTGCCGTCTCAAGGTGGTGGTGGACGGTATCGAGGTTCGCATGGAGTCCACGGACGTTAGTGAACTCCACCTCGAAATGTGAAGTTGTGGGGTTTCCTAGGGCCGCTGTGTAACGTTTATTTCTTTTTTGTTGCACTGCCATTGTAGATTTTGAAGAAGAAGCGTGAAGACAGGGCGACATTTGGTGCAGCAGTAAGTGACAAAGCGCAGGGGCTAGCTTTGTCTAGAACCGTGTGGTTAGGTCGGAGCCGACCCGCCGGACGGAAGGGCTCCCAAACCCCCCTGATGCAAGGCCGCCGCTACCCCACACCGGTTACCACCCGGAGCGGCGATCCCACATCAGGATTATGCGCAACATGTGGGGCAGCCTCCTGGGGTGGTTGGCCCCAGGCGGGCCCCATGACTGTGTTGCGGGCGGCCGCGGCAACGCCGTTGCTAAGGGTCTCCCTGGCCGGCGAATCGACCCACACCACCCACACTAGACTCCGTTTCGCCCCCACTGGTCCCATGCCTGCTGCACCATACATCGCCCCGGGCCCGGCGGTGCAGCTGCTGAACCCCTAACGCAACCCAGCCTGGGCTGGGTTACTTGGGGGGCTTTAGCACAGCTGCACGGTGGTACCCCCCCGGACCAACACTGTTGTACCACCTGGTACCCACGTAGGGGCCGAAGCCACTCCATAGGTACCGTAAATTAACGAGCCTCGTCCGTTTATCAGCAGGTGCGCCACTAGCAGGTGAGGTCGCTGGGGCCCTATAGATGTTGGTAGAGCCCCTTTGCACCCACTAGAGCCCCTTTGCACCCAGTTGATGAACCAACTGATTGGGTCAACTCTATGGTAATTGTCTCTAAAAAGGATGAAAGCATTATGTTTAGATCCACGTAAGTTAAATAAAGCTATTAAACGTTCGCATTACCCATTTCCACATATTGATGAAATTAAAGCAGAACTAAATGGTTCATGTTATTTTTCAAATTTAGACGCTAAGTCAGGCTTTTGGAATCTTGTCTTAGATGAAGAATCATCCAAACTATGTACTTTTATAAGCCCCTATGGCAGATTTCGTTTTTTAAGGCTACCGTTTGGTGTCAATGCATCTCCAGAAATCTTTCATAAAGAAATGATTTCCCGGTTTGGTGACATACAAGGCATTAAAATAATGATGGACGACTTTCTTATACATGCTAAAACCATTCAAGAACATGATCAAATCCTAGAAAAAGTTCTTTGTCGTGCAAAAGATATAGGTCTAACATTTAATAGTAATAAATTTGCTTTGAGATATATTTTGAATTTGGTGATCCAATTTTTCCACGTGAGCGGCATGTTGGATGCATGAACGTCCATGTGCTTGAGGCGACCCGACGACGTTGAAGATTCGTCCATTTTTTTTCTTTTGGTTGATCCAGTTCTTCCTAAGACACGCCAGTTTACACCACACCTGATGTTTGTTGGTTTTTGGAATAAAAGACAGGAGCTCGTAATAATACGTGTCGTGTATTTCAGTCGGCCATGTTACAAAGTGAAGGAAGAAGGAAGTGAACATAGACAAGACAATATTGATATAATCTAAGCATAGACTAAACTAGGCTATGGCTTACAAGCTAATATAATATTATGACAGGATGCTACAGCAAAATTACGTGTTGTGAATTTGTGTTTTTTGTGAAAAACTGTAAGTACAATATTTATATAACTAATTTACTTTCAGTAAGTAGAAAGTACCGATATAATGAAAGTCTGAAAGAAAACCATGATGGAACTAGATATAAATCGTAAGAAATACAAAATTATTTACTTTGTTGCGTAGGTCATTTTATGAACCTTGTAAAGTAGGTATCAATTCAGGCTTGAAACAATCAAAGCCCTGCCCACCTTATTTTCTCGAGATATGAACTGGCGGGGTATATAGTTCTCTGCACGACATACATAGATTTTTCAACATGATAAAGGCAATAGGTATCATAAACGTAATTGGTAATCGAGGGTCTCTTTTCGCAGGATAATTTGCTGAGTGCCATGCCAGCGAAAAGAAAATTTAGTACGCATTATAAAAACGTGAAAGCCAAAAGATCTCGGAATAAAATGTAAGTTCCTCCCTACTTATTTATTTACCTGCCTACTTGACTACGTCTTGTCCTAAATACCTAGAAAAAAATTACTAGATTTGTGTTAGTGTCAAGTAAAAATCCTAGTTTTATAACTTTTATTTGTGTGTATGCTTATCATGTCTTAGTAGTAATAATAATATAATCTATTTGCATTTTGAACAGGGTAGGTACATTACAAAGCAAATAGGTACAATGATTTAGATCGCCTGATTCAGACATATACCTACAACAGCATGTAAATATTGATTTGACATGTAATTAGATAGGTACACAATTAGGTATGTCAGTCTAAGAAGAAAAATTACAATGTCCAGTAGGTAATAATTACGTAATTTCAATATCTATATAAGTAATAAAGTCAATTTCTATAGGAACAATTTTCATAATAATAAATTTTATTACATAATATAGTATTAGTTTTCATATATTTATGTATTTCAAAGCAATGAGTTTGCTTACACTATTATTAGTTACAGTATTATTAGTTTTCATGTTCATCATGTCTAAATATGTGGAAGTGGAAGTAGGTATGTTTCCTATCAGAAATTGCACAGGCACGCGCGCGGCTTTGTCGACATACCTACCGCCAAAGAGGCGCGCCGTGCCTGGCGTAGGGTTGTACAAAAATTACAAAATAAATAAAAAGTGGATATTGATGAATAATATTTCCAGTACTGAAAATGAAGAAAACCTTCAGGCTGAGACTCCGAGCAACACTGCTACGCGCTGTATAGAGGTAAGTTGTTGCATAAATAAATTGACTTGTTACATAAATAAACAAACTAGTTAGTGATGGGCGAAGACAAAATCTCAGTACCTACAGTTTTTTTTTTGCAATATTGTGAGACAAACACATACTTCTCAATTACTTTCTCAAAAGAAAATTCACGTTCAAATCTCGTATTTTACCAAAATCAAGAATTTTTTTTGTAAAATATTATCTTTTACGCGACTGGTGTACGTTTGTATGTATGTATACTAAGTAATATATCTTTGTGGCACGATAAGTTCAAAATTATTGAACCGATTTTAATGTTTTTAGTATCATTAGAATTGTCTTCTAAGCCCGAGTGACATAGAATAAGTGACGCCATAAAAAACCAATACGTATAGCGTAAAGGAAATTTATAATTTCTGTTCATCACGAACATAATATTGTATGAATTCTTTTGCACTTTTATAATTTGTCTTCGTCAGTTATGAATATAAATAAATAAACAATAAAAATGTTAAAACCCGACAGATTAAAAAAGAGTAATAAAAATATTTAATAAAAATAAATAACAACACCATTGTAATATTAGCTAACTATTTCTAAAGAAATATTTAGCTAGTCAGGAATATCTTCGAGCCTGTGAGGATTTCAATGGGTCTCAACTGTTGAATTCGATTTATTACAATAGTGTTCTTATTTATTTTAATGTAACATAATTCAAGCCCGTAGACTTGTTTTCTTTTTACCTTTTGAGTTTTTATGCATTTAGTCGGATTTATTAAATTTATGACGTGATAACGTCTTATAAATCGATGAACACCGGCAACACGCACAAAAAAGTGTCATATTATGTCACGCTAGGGTCAAGCGAGAGCGCAGTACAAGCGATGGAGAATAATATTATGACATTATCCGGTAAAATTATCGTCCTAAACCGACTTTACAAGCAACCAGTTTTTTATTATGTTTATTTATTCATTTTCATAATTGACGAAGACTGATAAAAACGTTTAAGATTTTGATCTAGTGTTATGTGTTTCAAAGATGTATTCTAAGGGAGTTCTTAGCTATGTTTGAAGAAATTTGGCCCATACCTTTTGAATTATTTTTTATAAAAAAAATCAAGCCATTATCTTTCTTTACAGGAACTAGTTATTGACAACCGTCAAGAGGGAAAGGTGGATGAAGTGGAAGTTGGGCGTAGAGTAGTGGATATTTCTTTTTTTTTTAAAGCTCTTCAGGCCATAGGGGACCACGGTCCAATGGATTGTAAGTTAAGTTACCTCAGTATAATAGGTGAAGTAAAAGTTGGTCTGGACTCAAAACTCATCATAAAATGTAGTATGTGTAATATGAAATTTACTGTGTGTTTGGTTGAAAAGAAAGAAGATAGCATGGAAGTGAATCATCAAATTGTGTCTGGTATCATATCATCTGGTGGGAGCTACTCTCAGTTAAAAACATTAAGTGCCGCAGTAGCCCTACCAATCATGTCACCTTCATTGTACAATGAAATTAATAATACGGTTTGCGATTGGTGGGAAAAGACAGCAGCACATTCCATGGCAGAAGCTGTCAAGGAAGAAGCGGAGTACGCAGTGTCTATAGGTAGTGTTGATAAAAATGGTACACCATTAATATCTGTTGCTGTTGACGGTTGTTGGAGCAAGAGATCTTATGGTAAGAATTTTTCCGCCTTATCCGGCGCAGCTGCGATAATTGGCATTAAAACTAATAAAGTATTGTTTTTTGGAGTTAAAAATAAATACTGCGTAGTCTGTGCACGAGCCGCAAAGAACAACAGTCAGCCCCCGGAACACCATTGTTTCAAGAATTATTCAGGATCATCTACCGGGATGGAATCGACCATTATAGTTGAGGGGTTTAAACGTTCCTTTGTTGATCACGGTGTAATTTATAATAAATTTGTAGCAGACGGCGATTCCAGTACTTATAAAAAAATATTAGATTCGCGTCCGTACGATAATTTAATAGTAGAGAAAATTGAATGCAAAAATCATCTTTTACGAAACTACTGCAATAGCTTGGAGAAATTGTCGAAAGACACTAAGTATCCTTGCGAATTGCGGAAATTCCTAAAAGAAAGGTATTTGCGTTTAAGAACGGGTGTAAAATGCGCGATTAAATATTGGGGGGATCAAAATCAGTCACTCGAAGAAAAAATAAAAAATCTTAGTGAAGATATCCTAAATGGTCCACAACACGTATTTGGTAATCACTAACATTGCAAGGAGTATTTTTGTAGACCTGACACTCGTCGAATAGAACCTGTTGGGTTACTTCCAGCAATTGTTGGATGCGGATTAATGGACGCGGTAGAAATTTTAAGTAAAAGACTGTCATATCATTCTAGAAGTTTAATTCATAATTGCACAAGTAATATAGTTGAAAGTTTTAACGGAGTAATTGCCAAATTAGTTGGGGGTAAGCGTGTAAATTATTCTTCCCGTGGTTCTTATGCGGGCCGATGCGCAGCTGCTGTTGTGTCTTTTAATACGGGATCGATTCATAGTAAAACTCATGAAGTCATATTTAAATCTAGTCCTAATCCTTTGATCGCGAAAGTGGAAAATAGTAATCGTAGAAACCGTTTAATTGCTAAACCTAAATTAAGATTGAAAAAAAGCCACAGCGCTGTATCGAAAGACGCTCACTATGGACCAAACTGCGAAAAACCTGATCTGAGTCCAGAATTATATGAGAAAGCCAAATCATCTTTTTTAGTTGATTTAAAGTTGTCTTGTGCTGAAAGAGAGGAGCTTGAAAGGTCGACCCATTTGCAAAGAAGTAGTGCTGAGTGGATGAGTACAAGGAGAAAATTACTAACCTCATCATCGTTCGGGGAAGTTTGTAAAAAACGAGAGAGCACAAGTTGTGCTGCTTTTGTTTGTAAAATCGTTTATGGTAGTAATATCTCCAGTTTGCCTGCTGTACGGTACGGTATCGAAAACGAAGAAACTGCAATTAGACAGTTAGAAATTCAAGAGAATATTAGTATACAAGGTTGCGGTTTGTTCGTCGACGATCAATATGAATTTCTTGGTACTTCACCAGATGGCATTTATGCAAACGGTTTAATTGAAATTAAGTGCCCACATTCTTTAGCTGGCATGACTCTTGATGAAGCAATGGCCAAACATACCTTTTGGGTTAAGGACAAGGCTTCCAAGGGTTATGTCATAAATAAAAATCATTACTGGTATTTCCAAATTCAGGGACAGCTACATATAACTAAAAGAAACGTTTGCATGCTTGGCATCTGGTTTGGTGCTACTGTACCTATGAAAGTTTATATTATAGAAAAGGACGACAAATTTTGGAAGGAGAGAATGGAGATGAAATTAGTTAGATTTTATTACGATTGCCTCCTTCCAGAATTAGTTGATCCTCGGCAGTCACGAAGCATGCCTATTCGTGACCCGCCCAATGTCATAGAGGCTATGAAAGAGAGGAAAGAAAGAGCTTTACGTGTTTTGAAAGAGAAGAACGTCTAATGATTTTGAAAGAGACTGAGGTAACTTAACTACCCAGCCGGTCGATTCACGTAAACACGCCAGTTCAAAAGTCGTTTTAACTTAGAAACTTAGAAATCGCCTTTTGGTTTTCTGTTTTTAACGCACTTACTTATCTAGTCTTGGATTGTCATAAATCTTCCAATAGCTCAATTTCTATACAATTCCTATACGATTTTGAAGAGTTACCTGGTGTAAACCCAAGGTCCGATCCTAATGAAATTAAAATGTGACCACACGGGATGCACCAGCTTTCAAATAAAAAAAAAGAATCATCAAAATCGGTTCAAAAAATACAGCGAATTGAGAATCTTCTTCTTTTTTTAAGTCGGTTAAAAAGTGTGCGAAGTGACATTTTTAAGTCACTACGCTACGGTTTTTATTACGTGAATCGGGCAGCTGGTAACATTTTCATTCTGATAGGTTTTGCAATAGCAATTGATTTTATCATCAAATTAGTAGAAATCAGAATTTGATCAGTAATCATTAAAATGAAAAAAACATTAGAATTTTGAACTCATATTTTGTTATTGTTTACTTTCGTTTAATTAAGTATATGAATAATTTATAAATTTCATGTTTGTTTATAACTAATTTTTGTACAACCCTAGCACGCTTTTTAGGTGGCGACTCATATTTTGTTATTGTTTACTTACTTTTAATTATATGAACCATTTTTATACTTGTGTTTCATTTATTGACAATTTTTTGTACAACCCTAGAAGATTTTTTAGATTGCGAGGTGATCGTAAGCAAAAAGTATTTGAGTTTACGCAATAGGCACATTTCCTTGCGTAGAGATAAACACTAGCGAGGAAAGGCGTGATGTTATTTCGACCGTACTTCCTACTGAATTTGCAATTATTTTATTGAATGAAAATTTTACGAAATAAGAATAAACTTTGGTAGTAAAATTACAAATAAATACATACTCGTAGTTGGAATTTTAGGTAAGTAGAATACAAAAAGGTCAGTCCGGACCTGCTCTTGATTGTTTATTATAAATAGAAAATCATAAAAATTGTGTCTCAAACTACTTTTATTTATTTATCTAGTAATTAGGATCATTTTATAACGAAAACTACTCTTGGAATATTTTACAAATAGGCAGTCGTTTATTTCCAATAATTCAACATTTTTGTTATGCTGTAAATATTCAACTTCAATAACAATAACTCAACGTGGAACGTTTGTCGCAAAACATTTTCAAAATCGCGGTCTCTCTGGGTCATTCACCCGCCCGTCGGATGATTTGGGCAACTTTAGCGCTGCTGTCGCTCAAAATCGACTTTGTCCGTGCGCGGTCTGGGCCCTTAAGTCCAACATAAATCGCAGAAACCGAATACCCTAGTCGGGACACGAACTAATTGACAGTCCCCTTTCGGAGGCAATACTCTGCCTAATACATAATTACTCTTAAGATGTAACGACAGCTGGCTGTAAAAATAAATCACTTCAGAAAGTACGAAAACAATATGAATATATATTTACTTAAGCGCCTTCTCGACAGGAACTAACACATTGCATTAAGCAACTTGCTGTCATAACACTTGTCATTCTAGTAAACGATGTTTAGTATTTATCTGTTTCCCATGTAAGTTCATACTATTAAGTATATTCGGGATAAATTCCCATGTCTCATTCCAGATTATTTAGGAGTCCATATACTTTAATTTCAGTCAAATTCAAACTAGTGTCCGACCTTTCGCATTAATAATACGAGTATTATGTAGGAAATAGTACGTAGGTCGCACTATAAGTTTTGCGTAACTTAAAAAAACAACATGTTAAAACCAAAATATTATGTTTATTGCTTTTCAAAATACTCTCCTTTACATTTTTTCATGCGATCGAACCATTTTTAAAACAGGAGGACTACAGATCTGAAGGCATGTTTTCTACGTGCACGCTATCACTACCTCTTCGGAGTTGGTAAAAGTGAAAACTCTCATCAAATCTTTGATTTTGGGGAAAATACAGAAATCACAGGGTGCTAGGTCGGGACTATGCGCAGGATGGGTGACGAGTTGTACTTTTTCGGAAGCTAAAAATGACTTTGTTTCGTTGGCCGTGTGTGAAGAAGCGTTGTCATGATGTAGGAGAACGCGGCTTTTGGGTCGCCTTTCGCGAACTTTTTCGAACACCCTGGGTAAACAAATGGTAGAATACCACTCGGCATTAACACTCTTTTGATCTTCAAGTGGAATTGTACAGATGGGATCGGTAGCTGCGAAAAAAAACGCGATCATTTTTTTACTAACCTTTCTCGCCTGCCTCACTTTTGTTGGCTTGTTCTCAATTTCAAACACCCATTCACAAGATTGCTGTTTTTTTTCGGGTTCAAAACAACAAATCCACGTTTCGTCTCCTGTGACAATGTCATAAACAGCATTAGAATGTCCGTGGTCGTACTTCAGTACCATCTGTGAGCACCATTCCACACGAGCCCGGTTCTGCTCCGCTGTCAGTTCACGAAGGATCCAACGACAACAAAGTTTCCGATTCTGGATTTGACTCATACCAATCCCCAATAGTCCTCGAATTGTCTCATAGGTAATCCGCGGGTTTTCTTTAATTAACCGCTTAACAGTAGCCCCATTATTTTCGTTGACGGCAGTTGAAGGCCGCCCTTCACGAAATTCGTCATGTAAAGAAACTCGACCTCTCTCAAATTCAGAAAACCAACGCCTCACGGTGCTCAAACAAGGGGCTTCTCTCCCAAAAGCATTTTGAAGACGAGCGGCCCAGTCTTGTGGAGAGAGAGAACTTTTAAAATCATAAAAAATCATCGTTCTAAAATCTATTCGACTTAATTCCATTTTCGTTGCATACGTAGAACTTTGATGTGTGATAAAAAATAATTGACAAATGATTTCCCGCCAATTGTTTTTTTTTTATTACTAAGAAGGTTGCAACGTTTAAAAAAATATAACATTTGAAATTCAAATAGTTCCGATTAGCAAGAAGTGCAAAACTTTTAGTGTGCCCCATGTATGTAAGACGGACGGTATGTCGTTGCTACCGTGGAAGATGGGAAGGCCTTTGGTGTGGGACGCTACATGCGTTGACACCTTAGCACCTTCACACCTTCCAAGCACATTCGGTTGTGCCGGCGCTACTGCTGCATCGGCTGAAGGCCTTAAACGGCGTAAATATGCTAACCTAGCAGGTGATTACATATTTGAGCCGTTTGGGGTTGAGACACTGGGGTCATGGGGTCCGAGTGCTCGCCGCCTTTATAGAGACATTGCTAAACGCCTAATCGATGCTTCTCAGGACCAGAAGGCTGGCTATTTTCTGGCCCAAAGAATAAGTATCGCCATCCAACGTGGCAACACAGCCAGCATTCTGGGAACCTTCCCAGTCGGCAATGACGCGGAGGATTTTTTAAACGATATTTTGTAATGTAAATATTTTTAGTATATAATTATGTATATTTTGTATATAATAATAAGTACTGTAGTAGGTTTAAACAAACAAAAGTGGGAGTCGAGGTCTAGCTTAACCTCAATTCCCACATCAACCTAATTTCGATTGAAAATTTGCCTTTTGTGAACATTAATTTGAAACAAAGGTGACCTCATAAATTATCCGGAGATTCGATGTTCCGAACGAAAATTGGCATAGCCATTACATACCTATATTATAGGTAGGTATACATAATATCCTGTCAGTAAACTATGCGACGGAAAGGAAATGGATATAAAGCTATAATCAAATTCACAAATCCCGCACAATTCCTCATTATTGCCTGGATTAGGCCGAAACCTAAACAGTCTAAACACTCGCTATCGACCGTTAGAACTTAAACATTTTTTTGATCTTATAAAAAAAAACATATTTTCGAGTTTATTGAGTTTATTATAAATTTGTATTGGCTGGAAGGAATCAGTCAATTTAAATATTAAAAAAAAATTAAATGGAATCAAACAAATGAAGGTAATGGAAGAAGGAAAAGGAATTCGAGCGAGGGCCCTGGCGAGCACCTCAGCTCCTATAGAAGAATTAATTATAAAAGTGTAATATATGTAATAATTTTTAAATACAAACAGTATCGGGGAAACCGAACGCTTTTAATTCCAGTAGATAAGATCCCTAGTACTTATAAAAACGTTATTCAACGTTACAGTACCTACTACAAGAATATTAAATATTCAAATCAACCTCACCTGTAAATGGTGCAACTCATAAATGGACGCGACTCAGGCAAACTTAAAATCGGACGAGTTTTCACCAGACTTAGACAAACTTAAAATTGCTCGTGTAGCAACAAAAGTCTCGACTATTAAGTGGGACTAAGAAAGTTACGGTCAAAAATGGGCGACTATGCCTCCTAAGAAAAGAAGTGCAAAGTCGTTTTTCTAAGGTTTAAGAACTAGTAATCTCAAAACTTACTCTTGTGCAAAATAAAATAGCAATTTGTTTATACCAAATGATATGCTGCAATTTATATGTGGCAGTTTTATTGCGAATCGTTAGTCAACAGAGACCGTAAAACATTCGCTATTGAAATCGAAATTAACATAGGTACAACGGTTTCCAAGGTTTTCACAGCTGGAACACTCGTCTAATTTGCATTAATATTGTACTTGAAACATAAGTGCTCCTCAAACTAACCTTCACAAGTACGTACCTATCGATATATATACCTATATACTTATAATAAATCTGTAGAAGTGAAAATTCTGTACATTGAAAATATCAAAAAAATAAATGGCAGGGGGGCACTACTACCGGTTCGTTTACGATAAAACTTGGTGTAATTATTCTTTAATATCCTGGGCACCTACTACTGGGTACTGTTTATCCCGGAAAAGTATACACAATAAAAAAAACAACTTAATTTTACGGTTCGATCGGGGCGCTGCACACGGCTGATACTATAATATTTTATCTTAAGATACAATATCGCTCGCCATACAATTCAATGGACTATCACACACGACGAAGATAATAAATAATATTTCATATTTTCTTATCTTAAGATGAATTTGTATGGTATAATAGAGAATATAAAAGAAGATATAACAGAGAAACTATTGTATTGCTAAGGCTTTATGAACTATGGTTCTAGAACATATTTTGTCTGTTTGTCTGAATGTTTGAACACGCTAATCTCAGAAACGGCTTAACCGATTTGAATTTTTGATTTTGAATTTGCGGTTTTCAGTAATGCGTTGCGGTTTATTCAACTTAACACTTAAGGTTTGGTTTACAATCGGTTCATAAATAAAAAAGTTATGTAGATCTAAAGTAACACGCAGGCGGAGCTGCGGGCAACAGCTAGTATATAATAAAACAGTAGACATCGTGTGTTTGTCATTTCATAAATTTATCAAAAATATTGTGTGAATAAAAAGATAAACAAGACACTTAAAACCATTGGGTGAGAAACCAAACCGTGAGGTCACAGCCCAGTGTCAACACTTCTCACCTCAACATCCTCCGCCAAAGACACCACACTCCACACGTTGGTGCAGTGATCATCGTGGGTGAGTCATCACCGAGACCTCGTCGTGGGTCTGGGTACCCTCTCGTTGGAGACCATGCTTCAAGCCATGGTCTCCAGCGGGAGTAGGTGGAACGTGCCCGTGTCCTTCTGCGAGCAGGTCATGCTCGCCACTGGCAATTATTCCTAGTTGTAACCAGAGGCGTACGGCAACGGACGTAGATGCGGCCGTTAAAAAAAAATAAAAAGGTACGAAGCCACGAAGTTCAACTGTATTGCAGAATGTGGTAAAATAGAGAAAATTTTAAATGAACATGAGTAAAGTAGAACTTTTCCTGTTTTGCCCACCTTTGTATTCTAAGGTTGAACTAAAAATCCCGCAATTATGACATCGACGGACAAACAATTATGAGAATAAGTTATAGTTAGTCACCAATGTGCTCATACGCAGGCACTCTAACTCTATGGTAAACAGCAATTGTTTACCATTTCTCATTATTAATGTCGCAGTTTTTGCAAATTTTCCCGTCGTCATTTCCACTTTTAGAGTCTTGATCACGACTTCCACTTCCATTAATAGATTGGTCATGTACGTGTGTATGTTGTTACACCCTCTATATCATTCATAACTAAGCAATACAAGATGTTACTGTTGTGTTGGTATGTAGGTACTTAGTTATGTTATAGAAGGTGTAACAACATATACACGCAAGGTCCTTAAATTATACCTACTCTTTAAGCAAAGCAAACTCCACAGGTATTACTTTCTAATTGCAGAACAAACTTCATCGTCGTATGGCCGTCCTACTATACCCTGAGACGGAACCACTGAAACTTTGGTACAGGTATCATTGGGCGTAGACGAAGGATCTTAATGAACTATTTAAGTAATCTATCAGAAGATGAAAGTGCTACTTCAAGACCTGATGCGTTTGAGACTAGATTTGCTTGATTCATTATCGATGAATGAAAGAAAGAAAATATTTGTACACATAATGACACAATACAATAGATAATAGGTAGGTATATACTCGTAATTCCGCACATAACAAAAAAGAGGCAAACTCATATAACTAAATTAAAATAAAAAATTAATAAAAACATCGTTACAAACATTTACGAGAGAAATACAATAAAAAGTGAGAATTGGGCACTCATACGCCAGCGCCGGTAAAGACATCAAGTGCCATCCCAATGCACAAATTAGTCCCTCTCTCAGCTTAATGCTATTGTAAAACCGCGCTGGTTTTCAGAGAGGGCCCAATAGAAAAGGGAATTAATGGCAATGATTGATTATATATACCTATAGAATCTAAACACAGGTAAGTAATATAAATTAGACACGGCTGGAAAGATTGAAAACGATAAATCGATTCGTCACAAAGTAAGCCTTGTAATTTAACTATAGGTACGCAAACATCGATCGAAATCGTCACGACCTTGAGGTGCTTGAAGTGATGCAAAACATACCCGTGGATTGATTGTAGATAATAAAACACAATAGAATTGAAAATGTATTAACATGATGACATTGGCTGCATCTTAACCAAACTATAAAATGCAGTGTCACTGGAGAAGAATAAAAATGGGATTCCCTTGTGATGTATCAGCATTTAGCCGGTTTTATGTGTTTAGTTGATAACCACGAGTCGAGCACGGCGCATGTGTCATCGCGCTCCTCGCACGAAGAGCTCAACGCGCGTTGCACTCCTTATTAAATTCCAGTTTATATTTGTGTTTTCATTGTGTAACCCTCGGAGAGTGGTTCTACAACTGACCCAAACTTAAAAAGTGCATTCCTCGATTATACGGATGAGATACGAATCAACGGCAGACAGTTGAACAGAGAGCCGGTCCATTTATCACAAGATACTGTCATTACAATTGACTCAAGGTATATATTCCCATCTATTCACCTGTATTATCATAAATCTATTATGTATTTGAGACAAGGGACGAGTGCAGCGGACGAATGCATAAAATATTATATGAATATAACGTTTCAAAACAATATATTTAGGTATAGTTTGTTTGACAATAAAGATTGTACCATTTAAACTTTTGTAAATCATCAATAGTATCGATCGACTATTGAGTAGGTACCTACAAGATTAGATAGGTACTTTCTACCTAAGTACCTACATAATGTTTGCACTGAGCTTACGAGTTCATATAACTAAATTTGAGGGATTTACAAACTTTGAACCTTTTAGTGGTAATTAGTGTCGAGTTTAATGACAGCCTCGTCATCCATACAAAAACTCTAGTAGGTGAGCTACAACTCTGTTTGCCGCCTGTTGCCTTCATTTACAAACGAAAATGGCAACACCAGTTTATTATTACCATGTTTAATGATAGTTTATCTAGATTAGAATACATTCTTAAAGACTACATATAAGATAAGTAAGTACTTCTACAGATGCGTGACCTTTATGTATTGTTTCATTTGTTGACGGTATCATTACATATGTATTGGAGTGAATCTTAGCAAGATTGGGTAGACTTTTATAACTTTTATTGTTATAGTTTAGTACAATACACAAGGAGCTTTGGGATTCCTTAACAAAAGAAATGTCGAAATTCGTATTTTCTTCAGTATTCGGCATTGGCATTCTCTGAGTACATTATCACTAATAAAATAATACTTACCTTCATATAACTATTATGCCAACCAGAGTTTCAGCTCGTCACGGAACTCAGCAAGTGTCTGAGGGAAGAGACTGGTGATCCCCGCGCAGACAGGTTTCTCGCGCAAAGTCTCTCATTGGCAATTCAGCGCGGGAATGCTGCCTGTGTTATGGGCACTCCGCCTAAGTCTGCCTGCTTTACATATTTATTTTAGTTTTAGATAGTATAGTTATTAGTTTGTTTAGGTTTTTCGTATTTTAATTTTCCTGTTCCTTGTATGAAATGAAATGTTATTGAAATGTCTTATCCATTAAATTAGATTTTACATTATTACACCAAGAATGATAATATCAAATGAAAGGATTTTTTTCAGAGAATCTATTAAAGTTATATGAATTTCATAAAAACTACAAAGTAAAAATCAACTTTAACCTCTCAAGTTTTATATTATTTCAAAAAAAGCTTCTAAAGTGAGTCATATAAATAGCCGGAATTTAACAACGTTCGCCCTCCCACTAAAATGTTGACACAAAGAGATCAAAGCAAAGGTTTACTCAAAGCTTGTCCCATAAGGTGCGGGATTTTTACAGGACAAACAAGATGGTGTGGGTAATATGATCTGGAAAACTCAACGAAAACACCAGCAAAGATTGATAAAAGTACTTATTGTTTTGTAAGTAATACTTCTGGGTTTTTTTTTAATTCCACGAGACCGCGGCCGCTCCCATGTCCATTGCTGCGGGCGTCTCTGGTGACACCAGAAAGTATTTCCAGTGCCGCCCGGCGGACTTTAGTCACCTGTGTGGCCTCTTCGGGGTTTGATCGGAATGAAAATCCCGCGTCGTTGGGGTTGGGTTTTATCCCGCGTCAGTGAGTGTCGCTGGGCCTTTGCCCCACAGCACGCAACCCTTCTAGCCTGCTTCTGTAAGGACGGCGGGTATCCTCAGGCCCCGATCATGGAGGTCAATGGTCCTGGGCGTAGATGAGTCTGCGGCGCCTCAGCGGGGAGGATACGCTCCCTCTCCCTCTCGGCCGCGTTCCACCTACTCGCCCTACTTATGGGTTAGCAAAACTCGGTTACTTTAATAGCTAGCTAGGCTATTACAAGTTTTTATAAACACCATGAACATTACGGGAGCATCACCACTATAATGTACTAATATAATGTAGGTACACAAACTGCTGTGGTGTGTCGAAAGACCATGCTAGTTTAAAATTATATTTAGCTTTAAAAATTCGATATTGAAAGAATTTTAGTTTATGTTCTGCTTTATCTTATGATAGAAAAGGAACTTTAAACCTTGGTTAGTCTTCACAGACTCACTCACAGGTTTATAAAGTAAACAATAATAAATAAATTTTGAATAGTTACTTATACTTTATAAAAATTCTAACAGTTCGTTGGACGTTACCTTAAAATAAATTAAGATTTGAAAAATAATACCAAAATAAAATATAATTCTGAAATTTCTATGTTAGTAAAAGTTTTCTGATCAGCAGGAGAGTTGGTAAAAATGCAACGCAATCCGGATAATTTGAATACCGACATCTTTTTGCTTGCCTTTGAATTCAGATTAAGAATTTAATCCGGAATATGGTTACAATAAATTCGTATTATTTGGAGCAGGTCGTAGGCTCAGACTAAAAGAATAACATAGACGGAACGAATAGAACTAGCGAGTGAAGCCGCCAAAAGGGATACTATATAGCAATGGGATACCATTCCGCTCGCACTCCTTTGTGAGCACCGAGTGTGTACGCACGTGCGATCACGGTTGAACAAAATATTATAAATATGCCGTATTGTGTGGTGAAAAGGTGTAAAAACACTTCAACTATTCATAGGAAGAATGCTGGATTATAGTTTCATAAGTAATTAACTATTTCTTATTAGATTTCATAACATTTTTCTAAATATTTTAGTTGCACAAACTAGGAACACAAAACCTCCGCCATACTATACAGAGTTGCCATAATTTTTTCATCATTTCCACAAAATATTTTGCAGTATTTATGGGAATTATAAAGTACTGAGTAAAAAAAATCAGTGTCATCAATGTTGACAAGCTCGATGTTTCTAATTATCATCATCATCATTCGTGCGTTAGTCCCGAACTCCCGATCACATCTGTGTCCGGGATCTACTTACTATGCGTGGCTTGGGTATTTCGGCAATCTTGGAATTGACTGCTGTCTGACCTCCCAGCCTGTGTTCTGATCCAATTTATTTATGTTACTGTGTCAGTATTTTAATTTCAGTCTAACACTACAAAGGCCTTAGTCTTAACCTAACGACTATTGATATCTACTTCATGTATAGTCAACGACAAAAGTAGCTTAACCAATAATTCTTATCTGTTGATCACTATAGCTGTTAAACCGATCACAAAATCATAAACAAAACACGAAATATATTAACTTTGTCCTTGGGGATTCTAACATTACTAGTACATTGCTGTGGCACATGCATTGGGATGTAAAAAAGAATAATAAATATTTTTGTGCTAATCAACTTTTGTTGTTGACTGTAACTTGCACTTACACTGGAATGGAGCTTTGTTCATTCATCTTAAAAAGGATTATTTTAATTATGGGATTTTTTTTGAAAGCTAGTAATTAAAGTGTGTTTACTCACTGTTTATCACGTTTTCATTTATTTTAACACTTCCCCATTTTAGACACATATCATAATAATCATTTGTGTAAATGATATAAAATAATTGCAGATAACATTTACTATAACAAATATTAATTATCCATCGTATATGTCCACTAAGATTTTTTGGAGATTTTTCATTTGCTGGCAACATTACGCACACGCCGTTAGTGGTATCGGTACACGGAAATCGGAGTCACACGCACACATTGAAAGTGTCATTTGGCTTCACGTGTTCATTCTACACGTTCCGTCTATATTCTTCTTCTAGTCTGAGGTCGTAGGTATATCGATGATAATATTTTTAATGCAAATAGGAAATCAAACTCTGGACTGGCTTGATGTCTGTACAGTTACGTTAAACATTTAAACACTACCTGGCTTATTCCATCAGGTATGAACATGCCATCACTTACACAAAAGCTTGGTAAACAAGACAAAAAACCTATGAATTTACTGTAAGTATCTACAATGATGTTATCGGTATATGATAGCAGTGACGTGTTATTGACTGAGGGAGTAAAGCGACCGAAGTATCCGTTTCAACTTGCAGACTGGGGAGAATTTCTTTCGTCTGTACACATCTCTACATCTACGGGTTCTGTCAGATTATGTTTGCGACCGTATTTATCAACCGATTTTCATGAAACTTTACACACACACTCCTTGCTTACAATGAATAACATGTGAATGATATTTTTTGGATTGAATGAAAAATGAAAGAGTAATAAAGAAAATTGAAAAATAAATTTTCTAAACAAAGCTCCCGAAGTCTACGGTCTGTCAAAATGCAATCCGTAACCATAGCAACCCATATAAATAAAATCAAAAGTCATGCAAATAAATACAATTTAAGAATAAACTCTCCCGAAGTCTACGGTTCACAGAACCACTAGTATACTATAGACATAACCTTATCGCGGCGGTGAGACCGGTCATGGACGATTGGCTGCAGAGGCAGCATGGTGACCTCACGTATCGTGCGACGCCGATCGTTACCGGGCATGGATGCTTTGGTAGCTATCTGTTTCGCATCCATCGTGAGGTCACACCCCGGTGTCAACACTGCGAGGTTTCCGACGACGACACCACACTCCACACGTTGGTGGAGTGCTCAGCGTGGGCGAGTCAGCGCCAGGACCTCGTAGTGGATCTGGGCGTGGATACCCTCTCGCTGGAGACCATGCTTCAAGCCATGGTCTCCAGCGGGAGTAGGTGGAACGCGGCCGTGTCCTTCTGCGAGCAAGTCGTGCTCGCGAAGGAGGCGGCCGAGAGGGAGAGGGAGCGTACCCTTCCCGCCGAGTTCCGTAGTCAGCGGCGAGGGCGCCGCAACTCATCTACGCCCAAGACCATCGACCTCCATGATCGGGGCCTGAGGACGGCTGGATCGCCACCCGTCGTCCTTACAGAAGCAGGCTAGAAGGGTTGCGTGCTGCGGGGCCTTTGCCCCATAGCACGCAACCACATTCACTCACTGACGCGGGATAAAACCCTACCCCAACGACGCGGGATTCTCATCCCGACCCAACCCCCGCAGAGACCACAGAGGTGGTCAAAGTCCGCTGGGCGCCACTGGAAATACGTTCTGCTTGTAATCAGAGACGCCCGGCAACGGACGTTGGAGCGGCCGCGGCCTTGGTAGCGGCTTAAAAAAAAAAATCTATAGACATAACCTCAGTGTCAGAAATGCATTTAAAAAAATATAATCGAACTGTTCGGTTATAAACAGCTTCCCGCTATTTATTGACAATTGTGTTGTCAAGGGTTACGGTTGTTTATGCGATCAAAATTTTTTGGCCGAAATATGCCTAAGTGTGCAATCAAAGTTTGCAGAAACTACACAGGACGACTAAAAACAACCAGCAAAGTCACCTACCTGTAAGTAACTCATAATTAATCGTAATTTTATTAAATCAATATTTAAATAATGTGTAATTTATAATTGTCATTTTTGTTGGTATTGTCGGTTTCGAATTCAAAATTCCCCGATTTATATTAGTAGAAATAGGTGTTGGACAAGTGATAAGAAAATACAGATAGGTACATAAAATAAATAATTTGAAAATGGTCAAGAGTGAGTTGCTAATATGTAGTAACGAGTGTATAGTGATGTACCTAGAAAGGATGATACGTTAAGTTTATCCAATAAAAACCGGCCAACTGTCGGGCAAGGTTTTTGGTATGTTAAGTAAGAATTTCGTGTCCATTTCGCAATCCAATTCGGCTGCCAAAAATAAAAACTAAAAAATGAAAGTTAAAAATTAAAAATTAAAAATATAAAGTTAAAATTAAAAAGTTAAAATTTAAAAAATAAAAATAGAGTTAAAAAAAAAGTTAAAATAAAAAAGTTAAAAATGAAAAATAAAAAGTTAAAAATAAGTTAATATTAAACTGTTATAAATGAAAAATGAAAAATAAAAATTTAAAAAAAGTTAAAAATGAAAAATAAAAAGTTGAAAAAAGTTAAAATAAAAAAGTTACAAATGAAAAATAAAAAGTTAAAAATTAAAGTTAAAAATAAAAAGTTAAAAATAAAAGTTTGAAAGTTAAAAGTTAAAAATAATAAGTTAAAAGTCAAAGTTAAATATTAAAAATCAAAAGTTGGACGCAACTTGTTAACTTTTTATTTACAACTTTTTAATTTGTCTTTTTGGCCACTAAAAAATTCCTAAATAAAATGGGAAAATAGGAAAAGTTTCTTTATCTGGCACCACTATATATACCCACACAACGTCAAACAAGGCGAGGGTATAACATACGCTCACGCACACTAGTATGGGTAAGCTGAACTGTTTCTATTATAGTGATTGCTTGGAGACGCGCCATCTAGTCTATAGTTCATCTAAGTATGATAGTAGTAATAGGTAGGTTTGTTTGGTAGGTGTGTTTGATACTTTTTCATGACTCAACGGCTGAACGAATCATAATGAAATTAGTCAACGTCGTAAGGTGGATTAACCAAAATTTATGCCTCCAGATCTACGGGGATCAGCTACTTTATCGCTAAATGGGTATTAGGTACCTATTTTTACCGGCCTTAGCCCTACTTTCATTTTAGTTTTCAAGATGTTTTACATCGAGCATCTTCCGTCTCTCTCATTTCTTGCGTGACGTCATTGACATGTCATTTGTTTAGAATGAAATTTTGAATTATACCTTCCATCTCTCTCATAGTAGATAATCCGTCTCCTTCATTTCATGCGTGACGTCATTGACATGTCATTTATTTGTATAGAATAAAATGTTGACTCGTACCTAATGTTTTATAGTTTTGCTCTAGGTATGTTATAAAGTTCATCGCCAATTAGAAGACTTCAATCATGTTGTTTACTTTAAAGAATGTTCAACGTCCATCCATGGCTAATCGATGTAGGTACACTTTCCTGCCAGTACTAGTAAAGATAATTTCTAAAAAATAAACCGACATTACCGTCAGAATTGGACCAAATTGAAATGAAACCACACAGTACACCAGCTTTCGAATTAGCAAAATCGGTTCATCCATATAACGTTGAAGAGTTAGTTACTACCCGTTAGGAGGTTGTATGATAGATAGATAGAAAAATAACACTTAGTCAGAGATAAAGTTTATAACTAGTATTTTGTTACTAAGACATGAGATAAAAGGTAGATTTACTAGGGTTACAAAGATAGGTCAGGGCGTGGCCCGGGGTCCAAACAAATGTTTTACACACCAGGCACGCAGGTGCTGTCAGACGGAGACTTTTTCTGGCGTCTAAGGCACGCAATAGGAAGTATTTCCAGTGGCACCCGGCAGAGACGGAGACTCTGGAAAATACACCTAACGCGCTTCAAAATGGCCATAGGCTTCCTTCCTAGGTACGTATGACCATCCAAGGTCCACTCTATCTACAACAATGATGATAAAGATAATTATGATTTAGTGTTGTTGCTGTCGACAGTATTCCGAAGTTTTACTTATGTTTGTACACTTGGCTTCGACATTTGGGTAATTCAAATATTTAGTCCAGAATTCGATACATAGTTGTTTACAGAAACAAGTATTTTACTACCTATGTCTATTAATAATCTAGTTCTAATAGCACAAGCTTTGCTTTTGTTGAGTAGAAGATTGGTGTGATTTACAAATATCCGTCAAAATTTACAAATATGCGTCGGTTAATTCCTTCGCATCATCGGTGACGTGGGTGGGACCAACAAAGTATCGAAAAGTGAGTTTAGAATTTTGTTTTGTTGGCCGTGTGTGAAGAAGCGTTGTCATGATGTAGGAGAACGCGGCTTTCGGGTCGTCTTTCGCGAACTTTTTCTAACACCCTGGGTAAACAAATGGTAGAATACCACTCGGCATTAACACTCTTTTGATCTTCAAGTGGAATTGTACAGATGGGACCCGTAGCTGAGAAAAAAAACGCGATCATTTTTTTACCAACGTTTCTCGCCTGCCTCACTTTTGTTGGCTTGTTCTCATTTTCAAACACCCATTCACAAGATTGCTGTATTTTTTCGGGTTCAAAACAATAAATCCACGTTTTGTCTTCTGTGACAATGTCATAAACAGCATTATAATGTCCGTGGTCGTACTTCAGTAGCATCTGTGAGCACCATTCCACGCGAGCCCGCTTCTGCTCCGCTGTCAGTTCATGAGGGATCCAACGACAACAAAGTTTCCGAACTTTCAATTCTTCATGTAAAATTTTCTGGATTTTTTGGAGTCTCATAGGTAATCTGCGGGTTTTCTTCAATTAACCTCTTAAAAGTAGCCACATTATTTTCGTTGACGGCAGTTGAAGGCCGCCCTTCACGAAATTCGTCATGTAAAGAAACTCGACCACTCTCAAATTCAGCAAACCATCGCCTCACGGTGCTCAAACAAGGTGCTTCTCTCCCAAAAGCATTTTGAAGACGAGCGGCACAGTCTTGCGGAGAGAGAGAACTTTTAAAATCATAAAAAATCATCGCTCTAAAATCTTTTTGACTTAATTCCATTTTCGTTGCATACGTAGAACTTTGATGTGTGATAAAAAACAATTGACAAATGATTTCCCGCCAATAGTTTTTTTTTATTACTAAGAAGATTGCAACGTTTAAAAAAATATAACATTCGAAATTCAAATAGTTCCGATTAGCTAGAAGTGCAAAACTTTTAGTGTGCCCCATGTAATTCCTGTTGACACGAGAAGCTACGGGGCTTTGCTTGCTTATTGAACCCGAGATAAGACCTCTTGATTGTAGTCAGTTGGTCAGTTGCAATTACTACCCACTTACCATTCAGGAATGTTTGAGAGTAATTGTGATCGGATACTACAGTTTATAAGTAATTACATAAATTGTCCTACCTTCCATATCTCTGTAATGTTGCATGCTCTCTACTGAATTCACTCTCGAAAACGTATAAACGTTTTATTGGATAAATCTAACTACTCTACAGAGATTATGATAAACCTTGACAGTGGTCAAAGTCCTCCGGTCCTATGTAAAACCCAGGAGGCCTACACTTCTGAGGGTGTCCCCGGCAATGGAAGGAATGAAAGGCTGCATTTTTTGCAAATAAGTACTTGTCACAAACTTGTAAGCCCTGTTAGGTACCCATAGGTATTACAAGTTGAATCTTACTTTGAGTAGGTACAGTCGTTCAACGAAATCAAATGTATGTAGGTAGTTACCTACTCTTTATGTTAATATATTAAATTTATTAAGTATGTATTGTGTAAGGTAAAAAAAAAGTTATACTACTTATAGATAAATTATAATAAAAATGTAGGTATCATCCATCATGTACTTATCTTATTTACCAAGTTACATGGCATGAGAACAAACCTACTCATGAACGAAATAAATTGCATCTCCATAAGACAATGTTTGTTAGTAAGAAGCCACGATCGATGGATTAGATAGCTTTAAAAAGATGCATGGTAAATTTAGGTAGTTAACGATGACCTTGTTAATAACAATGAGTTTTGCTTGTAATTTTAAACTTAGAACTGCGAAGAAACCATTTATGTAACTACTATTTGTAGTTGAACATGTCCCACTCCCATTCAGAACATAGTGCGTTAAGGTTTTAAATTTTATTTTTAAAATTCCGTACGAAAGCTTTTTCGTACCCAATTCCCACGGGACCACATTGTCGGAACAAAAAGTACCGTACGTGTCAATTCAAAATGTTACGGTACTGTCAGTTTTCTGAAACAATATTTATTTATTCACCAATTTCTATTTTGTCCCCCTTTAAAGTATATCCCGTTGTATATGCACTTGTCCCAGCGTTTCTTCCAATATTCGAAGTAGTTCTTATTATGCACTTGTCCTTCAGCTCTCTCATCGATGCCGATGTGGTTTTAATCTAAAGGAAAGAGTCGCATGGGGCCAAATTTGGTGAGTACAGTGCTTAACGCAAGTGAACGATGTTGTGGTTTAGCCTAAAATTTAAATTAGCAAAAATTGAAAATAGACCTTATTTTTTAACAAAACAGGTACCTTTCATAAAGCTTTACAACAGTTTGTTGATAGTTTATTGAATAAGAAACATTCTTCCCGAGTGACAGTCGAAAATCTGTAAAATACAAAATGAATGAACGAAATCTTTCTGATTTCTTGACAGGCACCGCAATGCGACGCATTGACTGTCGCTGAATGACGCTAAACGAAAAAGTGCAAAATGGTACGTGTCACATTGAGTGATGGCCTGTGACATAATGTGTAAAAAAATACCTAAAAATAAAGAAATTCATTTTAAAATCAAAGAAACAATTAAAATATCATAGACTCTTAATCAAAAAGTGTAAAAATGTTAACTCTAGTTTAAAATTAAGAGAACAAGCTAAATTATCTATGTTAGAACTTAAACAAAGTCATTTAAAATATTACACTGACACACAACGCTTAGAGTCACAAATAAAAAATTTGCAATTTGAATTAGAGTATGTAACTAAGAAATATGAATGGTCTCTAAAAGACTTTAATAAGTGTTCATCAAGTATAGATAAGGTACTCAAAACATCTAATTATAATACTGAGCGCCTTAATACCTTCATAAATAGCCACTCATGCAATATCAATTGCACAAGTCCTTCTCAATCATTGGAGAACCAGGCTTCCCTTACAACTTGCTCACCTTCTACTTCATTAGTGTATGAATTGTGTGACAGTGTAAAAGGTAATAGTCATACTGGATATACTAAACTAGTTTTATTTAGTGATGATATTGGAACTGATTTTAGTTCTTTTCTGATACAACAATTTAATTCAAATTGTTATTCAATTATTAATAACTGTTATCCAGGTGCATCTTTAAATGAAATTATGCAAAAGATATTAGAATATAATTTTGACTCAAACAGTAAAATAATTATTTTCTGCTCAAACAGGGGTAAAATTTAACTAGCCAATATAATAATAAATTCCATGTAATTGACTTTAATTCTGTTTTTAAGAGAACTGTATATAAATACAATTTGTCAACTTCTGACAGTAACTTTAACAATAACAAACATATTGTTTATGTAAACAAAGGTAGGTATTTTCTACCAAAGCATTATAAGAGACAAATAGCAAGTTTGCTATTCAATTATTTTTACACTTCAGCCAAGAACTTGGCTGACAAAACTGCTTTTATTGAGCAATGTAGATTTAGTGTTAAGACTTTGGAATCTGTTCCAAGTAATTTAAATTAAGTTCTACGACAACAGAGGCAATATTACCCTTTAGCAGACATAGTCAATTAATTGAATTAAATTTAGTTACAAATATTAATTATGTTAAAAAATGCCCTCCAAATCAAACCAAATCAAAAAATGTAAATTATATCAACATAGGGCATCAAAATATTGGTTGTTTAACACATGGCAAAGAGTTAGAGTTGGAACTGTTAATGAATTCAGATAATATTGATATTTTTTGTATTACAGAACATATGCGTAAGCCGTATGAGCTCATATTCAATTTCAGTAATCACCGGGTTGGTAGTGCATTCTGCAGGGTGACCACAGTACGGGGGGGATCTTTGATTTTATTAAATAAACAACTTAAATTTAAAGAACGGAAAGATATTGTGTCTCTTTCTCTAGAGTGTAAAGTCGAACTGTCGTGCGTGGAAATGGAGCAATTCATAGTAGTATGCGTGTATAAACCTGGAACCTCACCCTTTTGCGAATTTGAGGAACTTATTGACAAAGTTCTATGTAAACTTGGAAAAACTAATAAGTACCTAATAGTATGTGGTGATTTTAATGTCGATTTACTTGTTAATATGCCTATGAGTTATAATATTTTAAATTTATTTAAATCACACAATCTTACAAACTTATTTTTGGAGCCTACTAGATATTGTAATACAATAGCCACTTGCCTGGATAATATATACAGCGATATGTTGCCAGAAAGTAAAAGTATTATAAAAAAGCTAGATTCAGACCATTGTGGGCAAATAGCATCTTTTAAAATCACTAAAGAAAAAGTTATAAAACGTAAAATATTATGTAGACCAATAACTGGTGACCGCTTGGAACGTATGAGGGTTGGACTTTGCAATAAAATTCCATTCTTAGACACTGGCTTAGATCCAAATGTAAGGTATAAATTATTTTTTGATTCTTTTTACAACGAGTTCAACTCCATATTCAAGTCTAAGGAGGTCATGATTAGTGATAGTCCTACTTTCAGTGAATGGGCCACTGAGGGTATACACAAAAGTAGACAAAAACTTTATGAACTATACTCAGAAAGACAGCTTAATAGATCAGTTGAATTTCTAGATTATGTTAAAACTTATTCAAAAAAGTTTAAAGCAGATTGTTTAGCAGCTAAATCAAAATATATAAGTGATAAAATTCTCAATAGTGCAGACAAAGTTAAATCTACTTGGAAAATTATAAACGCGGAAAGAGGTCAACAAAAATTAAATGATAATCATTTTAAACTTAATATAAATGGTAAAATAACTACATCAGACTTCGAGGTCGCTAACGAATTTGAAAATTTTTTCTCCCGAATTCCTGTAGATTTGACAAAAACCCTAGGCTCTTCAACCCCCATTGCAGAATCTTTGTTAAAAGCAAACGTTCCTTGTTGTAACGTTATATTTAAATTCAGTAAAGTTAAATCTTAAAAACTTTTAAATCTTTAAATATCAAGAAAACAGCTGACCTCTGGGGCATCTCTGTGTATTTAGTAAATTCTTTTATTGAAATGGTTGCTCCTGAACTAGTAATAATATTTAATAATTGTGTTGATAGTGGTGTGTTCCCTGATTTAATGAAATCTAGTAAATTAATTCCCCTGTTTAAATCGGGTAGTACTTCAGATCCGTCCAATTTCCGTCCCATTTCTGTACTACCTACATTTAGTAAAATTTTTGAAAAAATTATGCTTAATCAAATGCAAAATCACTTTAACGTTAATAAACTATTACATACAAAACAATTCGGTTTCACTCGTGGTCGGTCCACCACTGATGCCGGTATTAAATTATTAGAGTGTATATACAGGGCCTGGGATGAGTCATATGATGCTTATGGTGTATTCTGTGACTTATCTAAGGCCTTCGATTGCGTTCAGCACCAGACTTTAATTAAGAAACTTGATCATTACGGAATCCGGGGGACGGCCTTGAATTTCGTCAATTCTTACTTAAGTGATAGGGTCCAGAAAGTAGTGATCAATGGTAAACAGTCACCTGGTTCTCCTGTAGCAATGGGGGTACCGCAGGGTTCAATTTTGGGACCTTTTCTTTTTCTAGTATATATTAATGATCTCCCTCACCTCATAAGAGACGACCACGAGGTAGTTTTGTTTGCTGATGACACTTCTTTAATATTTAAAGTTAAACGTGGACAGCGCGAACTTGACGATGTAAACATTGCCCTCTCTAGGATAGTCCACTGGTTTTGTGCTAATAATTTATTATTAAATGAAAATAAAACTAAATGTGTAAGATTCACCTTACCTAATGTAAGACTTGTTAAAACCAGTGTTAAGGTTAGGGATGATATAATAGAATTGGTCGATGACACTGTCTTTCTGGGCATAACGTTAGACTCCAAATTGCAATGGGGGCCTCATATCGGGAAAATTTCGGCCAGGCTTAGTTCAGCAGCCTATGCTGTCAAAAAGATAAGACAACTTACAGACATTAAAACGGCGCGTCTTGTCTACTTCAGCTACTTCCACAGTATCATGACATATGGCATACTACTGTGGGGTAACGCTGCCGATATTGAATGCATCTTTGTGTTGCAGAAGAGGGCTATCCGGACTATCTATGGAATGGGGTCTCGGGAGTCATTAAGAGATAAGTTTAAGCATATTAACATCCTTACAGTGTATGCACAGTATATTTATGAAATTTTATTGTATACCCACAAGAACAAAAGTAAATTTGTGAAAAATAGTGATAATCATAATCTAAACTTAAGAAATAAGGATAAACTGGCTGTTCCTAAATTTAGGCTTCATAAAGTGAGTAATTCTTTTGCGGGGAACTTTATTCGAATGTACAATACATTGCCAACCGAAATAGCAAATTTATCTGTCAATAAATTTAAAAAACTAATAAAAAGTTAATTGTGCCATAAAGCCTATTATAGTATTAATGATTTCTTAGATGACAAGGCGGCCTGGTTGGAACAACGTAACGAATTGCTCCTTTCTAAATAACTCTGTATTAGATTTAAGATGAAATATTTTGAAAAAAGCCGAGCTGAGTTTCTTGAGGGCTCTTCTCAGTCTCGTTGCATTTTGGAACCCTCGGTAGAGTCACACCAACTTCTGACGAATCTAAATAATTTTCTGAAAATTTCAAAGATAATAAACGTTATTTTATTTTATTTTATTTTTATTTTTTGTCCTACAGTGGATCGTCTATAATTGTGTTGTGTTTTGCGTTTCAAGTAGCCCACGACGCAACACCTCACAAACAGACAAGGCTTTGTAAATATGTAAATATAATAGTGCCCGGAAACGGCTATAGGCCACCTTTTACGTGGAACTGACGAGATCTGGGCATAATAGACACCTGTGTTGTGTATTTGTTTTTACTTTTACTTATATTTTATAAGTGGCAGTATTGTGATCGTGTTAAAATCGATTTTGATATTTTAAGTTTCCCATGATCCCTGAACTTCCCTGAGTCGAAAAAAGTGATATATCTGGAAAATGTTTGTTTGTATGTAATGTGAGAGCTACAACCTAAACCCTTCGAACGATTTGGCTCAAATTCCTTAAAATGTGCTCTATCTTGCCTCCAGGCCAGTCCAGTATTGGTCCAGGTCGTTGCATCACCTCTGTCTGGGCCGACCCGGTGACCTCTTCCACGCACGAAATTAATTTCTCTAAACTTCCGATGAAATTCCAGAGTATTTCTATGATCAATTAAAATTGTTACTAAATACATTCCCTAATACACGAAAGACAAATATTTTGTACCTACAATGTTTTCATTAAAATTATCTAATTGGATTTTTTTTAAATTTTGAATTTAATATAAGTTGGGCTAAAGCTAATAAATAGGTAAGAATTTGTTATTTTAAGTGCGGCTCTCGACGTTGGATTGTTTTTGTGGATAAACCAATTACTAGGTACTTTCCTATTTGTGGAAAGGCCACTTAAAATAGCAAATTCTTCTGTATCAAAGAAAAGGTGTACAGCGAAGCAATAAGTTCTCTGGAAGCGTAGCTTGCGTGAATCCAAGTAGCGGCTAGGAAGATTGAAGAAGAGCTTATGCACGTCGTGTTCAAAGGAAGGTCTTTTATTACGCGATGCAGAGTATTGAAGAGCATGAATTGCTGCTGGCGAAAGTTTATCCGAAAATATTGAAGTTTTTTTTTTACAAAACTTCCTGTTTCCTATGAATGTCATGACTTCATGAGTGATGGCCCGATAGTGTTAGAGTAAAGTATCTTGAAATCTTTATAGAATAAAATCATTTTGGCAATGTTTTATAAACATTTATAACATTACTTACCTGAAAACTAAAAATCACGACCTTGCTTATCTATCTGCTCCTATAACTTAATGTTGCTTCACATTGTAATACCTTTTTAGAATCTACACATACCTTCTAGACAATTTATTAAGATTATAGACAGCTATAGCGCCATAGGTACTTCTTTTTTTCACAGTGAGTGATCAAAAATTTACTTTAAAAAGAAAGTCAAAATAAATATAGGCTAAATATAGCTTGGAGTATAAGTGGCCGTAAACGTCAATATAGACTAGTAATTAGGGGAATTACCGCCGGGCGCCAGTGAAAATTCTTACATACTTATGTGCCTTCCACTAAATAAGTATAATTTCCGCAGTCCAAGCATCACACATAAACCTGTTTGTTTACCCCTTCAAGGATAAAGTCGTGATCTGAGATCAGAGATAAGTTAAATAGCTATCTTGTTCGACTCAATGAGCAGTAATCACAACAATCACGCAAAATTAACAGAAACAAACAATGTATGTATGATTGTTTAAACTATAATATCTCCTCATAGATACCTTAACATGTAAACTGAATATAGATAATACCTACCGATCCCAGGCTATTAAATTTACTTACCTACTACTTGTGTGGTTGTTTGTTGTTTTTGTAGTGTAGTTAGGTCATGTACACAGCGCAAAATAATAAAGCACAAAATAATATTGTATTATGTACAAAGGTATTAATAATTACTAATAGTACCAATAATTATTTTACTGTGTAACACTACTATACCTCTGTACTGAACTGTATGTGACTATGTAGGTGTTATTTATTCAAGTGATCCTTGATTAACAGTGATAACATGTATAGTACCGACCAGACCATTAACCCTCGATCACTCGCACGGTTTTTTGCCTCGTGAGCACTCGCGGGGTGTTGTGGCCACCCCATACTTAAAGTGGATTTATGTATATATAATAACAGTTAATGGTATTAAACCAGCATTTCATTAATTTGTGTTGTATGACGTATGTAAATAAAAAACCAGAATTTTATAATCAACTTTATTTACTGTTCGTACTGTAAGTAACCGTTTGAGAGGCTCGTGGTCTAGTGGTAACCGACAATGTTAACACATTGCAAAGGTTAAGCAACATCGACTCAGGCCGGTCTTAGGATGGGTGACCATTTCTTAAGACATTGAGACCCCTCCGTGCCTCGGAGAGCACGTTAAGCCCGGTCCCGGTTCGTCAGTCCCGGTTGTCATACTAACATCTATGGCAGTCGTTAGGGGTAGTTGGAGCCCTAAATCAAAAATCCGGCCGGTCTAACTACAGGACTTCGATATCGCCCATGGGTTGTGGAGGTCAGATGGCAGTCGCTTCACGGAAAATATCGAAGTTCAGCCGAATCGCAGTTAGACTGGAAAGCCGACCCCAACTGAGTTGGGAAAAGGCTCGGTGAATGATGATGACTGTAAGTAACCGTTTACTGCAAAGTAACCTCCGCAAAAGTATAACACAAGCGCTCGCGGGGTGTCGTGACCACCCCACAAACTTTGACACCCCTCACGCTGCGAGCGCTCGTGCCACACTGCCCCTCTTGCCCCGTGTCAACGCGTTCAAAGGTCATTTGAGCCGCAGAGCTAAGTTTCCCTGCAAGACCCGATATTTGGGCGTTCCACTGTAATTTACTGTCTAGAGTAATACCCAAAAACACGGTTGATTCCACAAGATTAATGGTATCACCGTTCAAAATAATATTAGTACCGTAGTTCTGAACATTAGGCATACTAAATCTAATACACTTCGTCTTTTTTGCGTTCAGAAGTAAATTGTTGGTTGTAAACCAATCCAGAACTGGTGCAAGTGAACTATTTACTTCGTCAAAATTCCTCAGCTTGCGATTAACTTTAAAAATAAGTGATGTATCATCGACGAATAGAACAATGTCGCACAAGTTCTGTACATAGAACGGTAGATCATTAACGTAAACTAAAAATAGAAACGGACCTAGAATTGATCCTTGTGGCACGCCCATTGCTACAGAAGCCCCTAAAGACCGACTACCATTGATATCAACATGTTGTATTTGATCACTGAGGTATGAGGCAACTAGGTCCAGTGCCAAATCTCTGATACCATAATAATTGAGTTTCCGTAATAGGGTATTATGTTCAACGCAATCAAAAGCTTTGGAGAGATCGCAAAATATACCAATGGCATCTTGCTTACTCTCCCAGGCATTGAAAATATGCTTCAGAAGCGTTACTCCTGTGTGAATGGTAGAACGACCTTTTGTGAATCCATACTGCTCATTATGTAGTAGCATATTTGAATTAAATGTGATTGTAATTGCTGCAATATAATTTTTTCAAAAATTTTACTAATGGCAGGTAGTATTGAAATTGGTCTAAAATTACCAGGGTCGCTTTTTGATCCAGTTTTAAATAGAGGTATCACTTTACTGTATTTCATGAGATCAGGAAATACTCCACTATTGACACATTTATTAAATATTGCAGCTAGATGTGGAGATATATTCACAATAATGGACTTAAGCAATTTTACAGAAATACCCCACAAGTCAGCTGTCTTTTTTGAATTAAGCGACTTGAACACTTTTATAATATCATTGGGGTTTACATACTCAAAGCTAAATGAGACATTACACTGATTCACGCCGCTCTCCAGCATACGTTGAGCTTTAACTGGGCAAGAATTCAAGGAGCTAGTTATATTCGCGGGTATGTCTATAAAAAAATATTAAAGGTTTGTGCTACATCTGGTTCTTTGTTAATGACTTTATTATCAATAATTAATTCAAAGTCATTGTCACGGGGCTTTAGGCGACCAGCTCAGCATTAATTATATTCCAAGTCATTTTGACTTTATTGTTGGACTGTTTAATCTTATTACTCAAATATAATGACTTGGCAGCAACACACGCTTTTCTGAAAGTTTTGGAATAATCTTTAGAGATTATTCCAAAACTTTTACTTATGTTAACATACTGAAACGTCTGTTCTTGTCCAAAACTTATGTTAACATACTGAATAAAATCAGGATTAAAATTATATTGCTTCATACCATATAATTCATACCACTTAGCTCTACTTTTGTAGATGCCGGTGTACACACACAACTGCTCCTTTATTTGCAAACTTTGAATTAATCTCGTGGGTCTGTTCAATGTTAATGAGGCATTTGATACTGATATGGTAAACGAAAAGAGGATTTGGTTTTCTGTTTAAATTAGAGAAAATAATAAATATTTTAAACCATCGCCGGTGTAAATCATACCCATTTCTGCTCTTTTGTTTTTTGTTCTAACAATAATTATAAGGCCACGTCTCCACGGGCGTTAAAACATCGCAACGTGTTTTAAACGCCAGCTGGGCGTTGAGCGGGAGATTAAATTTTACGTCAACACCCAGTGCCTATAATACAATTCTGCGCTGCCGTGTGAACAAATACTAGGCAATGCATTTGATATATTCGATTTGACGTATTTTTTACGCGCGTTCAAAAATTGTTTGGTGCCGAAGCTTACACATTACGATAAGTTTAAAAAAAAAAAACTTTTTTTTTTTATATTGGGTTCGCCAAATTGAAGCTGCCCGCCACCAGGCGGGCAGCGTCAGTCGTGACGACGTCTAGCGATTGTGGGCCACTCTCACAGCACACAATACTATAGAGAGTGGCCCTCAACTTGACGACCTACTGATGTGCCTCTTCACGCTCCGCTTAAAGAACCCAGGATTATATGTGGGAGGAAACACGTGCACAGGCAAGGCGTTCCAGGCCACTATCGTTCGGCAGAAAAACGAACGTTTAAAACGCTCGGTTCTCGCGAACATGCTATCCACTGTGTGGGAGTGGCATCTCTGCCCGGCACGCGTTGTTCGGGATCGGAAGGAAGAGGGTGGGATCAGATTGAAGAGCTCTTCAGAACACTCGCTGTGGTAAATACTGTAGAATGCGGCCAAGGAAGCTATTGTTCGGCGCTGAGC